>JAQGEP010000454.1:8416-21672 GCA_028476805.1 Acrocalymma vagum
TCCCACCAGAACCCCTTCGAGGTTATCCCTAAGTAGCCTCGTTACAGTTAAATGTTATTTATTCTTTCTCTTTAAGGTAAGCTCTCTATCCTAATAGAAACGTAACACTACTATTACCTATATGTAGACACGTAACTTTCCATAAAATATGCTTTCCATTTAAAGGCTTTCCTTATAGATTGCTACTACTCGGTATACAGCATGACCTGCTGTGCAGTCTGTCCAGCTTCGGCAAGCATCTTTTTGTTCTCTTTCTTGAGCAAAATCTTCATTAACAGCGACGCCAAAATACTCAAAATAGAAAATGCCATCATAAGCAACATAGCCATAATGTATCTTGGTCCATGTGATGAAGGGAAGAAGTACGGGCTCCAGATGTTCCCGAGCTGGGAAAGCAAATTCACAATTGCTGTTGCACACGCGCGCTTCTCGGGTGTTTGGTTCAATGACGAGGCAGCCCAGGAGTACACCGTGGCATTGGCGGCGAAAGCACCAGCACAATATAGGAAAGATGCAAAATAACGCGCAGGGATGTTCAAAGTTGCCGCGGAGACTGCAAAGCCAGCAATAGCCATCACCATTGGCGCGATGATGTGATAACCACGCTCATTGAAACGGTCAGACGAATATGCGACGAGAAAAGAGATCATGGCGCCCAGAAGATATGGTGGTGCGGTAAGAACCAGGGTGATTGTACGAGTGCCAAGGTTCATGGAGCCTACGATTCTGAGGGCGAAAGGATTTCAGTGGCTGTAAAAGATGCAGAGAGGAGGCACTTACGTTGGGAAGAAGTTGTTGAAGCCATAAGCAGTATGATTAGCGCAGAGAATGACGACCTAATGAGTATGTTAGACCTGATGCAGAAGTGACGAGGGTGCAAGCGCGATATTTGCTGGAGGCGTTGAAACTCACAAATATCCAGGTACGGATGTCCTTTATGGCTAGGCTTAGCCCATACCACACAGATCTATCAGCTTCAGGGAGCGACACACGGTCCAGACGAATACGGTTTCGAGCTATTTCCCGTTCTTCTGCAGTCAAGAGCCATCTTGCACTGCCCGTTGCCGAATCGGGAAAATCGGGAAGCAGGGCGAACGCCATTATTGCGGCTGTTACGCTACCTGCGCCTTCGAGAATGAAAAGCCATTGCCATCCGTGTAACCCTCCGACGTCTGAAAGGCCAGCAAAAATTCCGGCGGCAATCAGACCAGAGAACGCTGTCGCTAGTACTAGTCCTGAGTAGAGTACTGCAGTACGAAGCGCAAGTTCTTTGCGGGTATACCATGAGGAGAGCATAAAGAATGCCTAGACAAGTCAGCTTTGCTTCACTTCTCAGGAGAGTCCACTAGGTATCACTGGCCCCTGGAAAGAATGGTGCTTCCACAATTCCAAGAAAAAACCGCACCGCAATCAATCCTGAGAAACTGGAAACACCTGCTGTAGCTGCCGAAACACAAGACCAGACTACAACGCAGCATGGAAGATATATGCTCGGGCGAACCCTCGTAAGGATCATGTTAGACGGTAGTTGAGCGAGCATATAGCCTACATTTAGAATTGATACAGCGACGTTGAACTGGTTTCCGACAAGACTTATATCCTTCTCAAAGTTGTCAAGACGAGCTTGCCTGAATGCCTATCAGTAAATATCTACGAGGCGCCAACAGAACTTACGCTATATTGTTTCGATCAAGATAATTGAACATGTACAGTATCCAGACAATGGGCATTAATGTCATGTCTAGCTTCCGAACAAGCCTTCTTTCGACCGCCTTCCATCCGGTGCTATCATGATGTTCCGATAGAATATCCTCCCGGTGATCTTTGCAATCAATATGTTTGGTTGACGCCTTTACATCGATTGACGTATGATTTTCAATATCGACGGAATGGTCCGTTTGCACTTGCTTTTCTGTATTCATGATATGTGTCTGTAGAGCAAGGATAGATAATGTGCAAGATGAGGTGCATTCAGCTTTGTGATATGGAAGCAACGCTGAGCCGGCTGGAGGATTCAAGCCGCTGTATATATAGTTGATACGTACATGAATCAAGACCGATGCAACGACCGGATCGGTCGCACGTATAGAGTACCCCAGATCTTGGCGTGCAAGCGTGGATGAAGCCGCTTTTTATTTTGTGGAGACGAATCAGAACGCTGCATCTCCGCTTGTAGATATTAGTCCATATACTGTCGGACCAGTGGTCGATGTATAAGAAGCCGATCGGAGTGGGCGGATATGGCCGATCGGATATAGATGAGACCGATCGGCATCAGTGTTAACCTAATGCCCTCGCGGCACTATCGGTATCGGTCTTGATAGATTTTGTATATAGATACAGTTTGTCATTCTGGAGAATTAACTCATCAAATTGTCAGTCTGCGTAGACTACTAACCCTTTCAGTACTGTTACTCAGTTTCTCTTGCCATATAAAGACGTTCTCACTCTCTGCTTCTATGAAGATGGTTTCTGCCAACGGAAATGGTCATTCGACCGGTCACGTCTCTGCGGCGACAAAGCTGAGACAACTGTTACAGTCGGACGACATTGTCGTTGCGCCTGGTGTGTATGACGGTTTCAGTGCCCGCATTGCTCATGAAGTCGGATTTAAGTGCATCTACATGGTAAGCTCTACACGCGTCGCTCAAAAAAGTGTAAATAACTAATCAAAGCTAGACCGGCGCTGGTACTGTAGCATCAAAGCTCGGCCAACCTGATCTCGGCTTTGCCTCACTCAACGACATGCGTGAGCATGCCGAAATGATTGCAAACCTCGACCCCTCCGTACCATTGATCGCCGACGCAGACACAGGCTACGGAGGGCCGAACATGGTTGCACGGACAGTTGCACAATATGATCGCTCTGGTGTAGCTGGATTGCATATTGAAGACCAAATCCAAACGAAGCGTTGCGGACATCTTGACGGAAAGGCAGTCATCTCGGTTGAGGCATTCTCGCAGCAGATAGCTGCTGCATACCAGACACGCAAGAAGTTGAATTCGGATATCATGATCATTGCGCGAACGGACGCCCTTCAAACACATGGTTTCCACGAGGCAATCATTAGATTGAAGGCGGCAGTGGCTGCTGGCGCTGACATTGGATTCCTCGAAGGCGTGACAAGTGCGCAGGAAGCACGGGATGTGTGCAAGATCATGTCCCCTACCCCAATGTTGCTGAATATGGTAGAACACGGTGCCACGCCATCTTGGACTCCTGCTGAAGCCAAAGAATTGGGTTTCAAGCTCATCATCTTTCCGTTCGCGTCCATCATGCCTGCCTACCAAGCCATCAAGGATGTTTTTCAAGATATCAAGCAGACAGGACGTACTGGTCTCGACAAAAAATTCACTCCGAAGAAATTTTTCACTATCGCTGGATTGGAGGAAGCCGTAGAGTTGGATACTGCAGTAGGCGGCAATATGTACCATAGCGTATGAAGCGAACATATAGGCGTACGATACAATTCTGCTTGGGGTTGAGGTGTGTAGGCTTACTTGTTTAAGACGAAAGATGGAAGTCAGTTATGCTATCTGCATTGCGCGTCACCAATTCGTTGTGAGCTGCAATTGGGCGCCGATCGGCGATGGCTCGAGCTTATAATGGCCACAAGCTCGCCCCGCCCCGCAATCGGGCAACTTCGACCTGCAGGATTGCTACCTTTTGGTTCACTTACATTACTTCCGCTTGCATTAATGGAGACCTTAACACGTACCTCACCGTTCAGAGAGGGGCAGAGCAGCGATGGGGCTACTGCCGCCGATGAACCGAAAAGATCGTCAAAACGACGGAAGGCATGTAACGAGTGCAAACAGCAGAAGGTATTTACTGCATACGAGACGGCTTTATAGCTGACAAAAGTGACATTCCTCAGCTTCGTTGCGATCTTGCCGCAGGCGAGACGTGTTGTCGATGTACCCGGCTTCAACTCGAGTGCAAAATTGAAGATGGCTTCAGAAGAACAAGGAAACGTCGACGCTCATGCGATTTGGAGAATGAGATTCAGGAGCTACGGACGCAATTAGACCAAATTCGTGATCATGCCACGCCAGTATCAGTATCAACGCTATCCCAACCAGTGAGCGCCCTGCAATGGCCAGTGGAGACAACTACAAACGTATTGAGAGTTACCGTGCCCTACGACAGCCCTGCACGTCAGAGTGTGGATGTGATCGCATCGCCATCGAACCCTGGTCCAGGACCCCTCGTTTCAGATGACTCCCATATACCCAGCAGTAGTACAACAGAGCGCGCTCATTTGCCCACCCTGACAACCAGGCCTGGCATAGACGAATCCGTTCCGCGATATCTAAACACACAAGCGTTACCAAGGCCTCGTGCGCTGGGAAATATCGTGCTGTCAGTAGAAGAGATCGACGAATTGTTCAACATGTGAGAATTCTCAGCTCTAGATGAGGTTCGAAATGTCGGCCAGATCAGAGTGTCTCGCTAACAATTGTATCTGCTAGTTATCTGACGTATTACCACCCTTTCCTACCGCTGATCGATCCGAGTAAATCTCCGCATGAGTATTATCAATCTTCAGAACTCCTTTTCTGGAGTATCTTATCTGTAGCGTCACGACGATTGAAGTCTCAGCCCACTTTATTACCAAGGCTTGCGAGACATGTTCCAGACCTGTTATGGAAGACAGTGCGCTGCGTCCCATACTCTGTGTTAGCGATTCAAGGCATAGCTCTACTTTGCACATGGCCCTTTCCAACAAGCAGTAGCACGACTGACCCAACGTTCATGCTCGCGGGGATTCTCTTACAAACTGGTACGCAAATGGGGCTTCATCGCGCGATCGATGCACCAGATTTCTCAAAGATCCGTAGGAGACTGAATATCATGGAGCATGCTGAATGGACACGAACATGGGAAGCATGTAATATCGTTGCTCACAGGTCAGCTTCTCCCCATCTTGAGATACAAAACTTCATTCAGATCATGGCAGCTTGCTAAATCCAACACAGCGTGAGCGTAGGCAGTGGTTTACCATTAATAATACAAACTTATGACTGGCTTCAACACCCGCGAGTCGAAGTTAGCCCGCAAGAAAATGCTACCGGTATGTCATTCACCCGGTATATGCGCATCGAGCGATTTCGACATCGTGTTTCTTCCTCTCTGGCTTGGCACTTGCGAGGACTCGAAGCCAGTGCACATGAGAAGTTAACTTTATACCGCCTTCTCAATAGCGATTTTATCGCTTTAGAGTTGGAAGAACCCCAAGATAATTGTAGGCACAACAACCTTCCATTTTTGTACCTGTCCACCGTGCTTATCAACTTTAGCGTATACCTCTTGGCATTTGTTAGCCGCTCGATTGCATCTGCAAGCATTCTTTCTCTTGGATGATGCGGCTTTAGACGGATACACGGATAGAATCATCACTCTCTACCTTACCGCCTACTCTTTGGTTGAGAAGAGCCTTTGGTTGGATGTCCATAGCAATGGCTTCCTTGAGTACTGTCCCTTCTTTTGCTACCAAGTCTTCGTTTGCGCCTCGTTTGTTATCCTTAAAATTCTTTCAAATGGCTTCTTTCGCTCGAGACTTGAAATTCAAGCTGGCACAAAGCTCCTGGAATCGGCTATTGCAGCGCTACGGAAGATCAGTGTGGTCAACAATGATCTACCCGCTCGATTAGGCGATGTCATTGGCTTCTTCTGTACACTACCGGATCCAACTAGTGTTGGAGGTGTATTGGTTGAGCATGTACGCCTCCAAAAAGTGCGGAATAGGCTCAGTATGAGTGTGGTGTACGATTGTCTATGGACCTGGAGGCGGCATTTCCAGTTGAATGACGATGATAGAACAAGCCACAATCGGTTTTACTGTCCCGAAGATAAGTCAGATCGATCCTTACTTGAATTTTAGACGTATTGCTAACATTAACTTGTACAGAGCGCCTTTGATATAAATAACGTCCAGAATATCTTCGGATTTGATTTTCCCTTCGACACAATACCCTTCGCAGACTTGGATCAATCTCTATAGATGCTAATTCAACGTACGTGTTACGAGTCAACAGATTCATAGAGCCCTTAGCGCTAGAAGGACTAGGCTGGTAAATGGGTTGGGGTTGGGTAACGTGCGGGATCAGTAAGCTGCGCGGATCAGTATCCTGCGCACCCCCCAATCAAATACTTCCCGAATGTTGGCCCTTAGTGTAATTATAATGACGAAGCCCGATTCGAATCGAGGTCGCGTCTGCAAGATCGCAAGACAGAAATTTTGCATCTGACATATACTAGGCAAGCAAGGATTTCTTCCTTTACGGACCAAAGCGTCCGATGCTGAGAAGCGGATAAACCGTGGGTTGCAACAAGAGCATTGACATCCGCTGGCAGCAGTCCTAGTGACGAGGAGCAGATGCAGAATATATATGAGGGAGCAAAATGGGCGCCGATGAAATGAAATGCAACAACGTTGTCTCAGTGAAGCCGCCAATTGGGTGCGTCATCGTACATGAGGACACTAGGCATCGCCAGAACTCAGACAAGTTCCTTGAACAGCAGAAATACAGAGAATCCGATTTCATCATCTCTTTTGAGCCTTGCGAGAACACCGGCTCTTACGGATAGCTTCCGCATTCAGAGATGCCCCAATCTCAATCCACAACACCGCATTACTCCGAAAACTTCTCAGAGGACGTTCGAAGAGTTTCACATTTTCTTGTTCATCAATCCTCGACGATAAACAAGCTAACGTGTTTTACAAGCAAGCCGTCCTTGCAAGCGAGCCATCCACCCCACCAAATTTGACTACCTTTGAAGCTATACGACTCAACAAGGTTATAATATAATGTATAGATATTAACACAGTAGATTAAGTAGCATCTTAAGTTTCGTTTTTACACGTACGTGAGTTATGAACAGACTCTCTACACTTCTTATAGCGCGCAAGAGCCTCTATAGGAGTAGCTGGAATAAGTGTACGCAGAACAGCATCTGGTTGAGGTGGTACGAGGCCTACGCTTTGAAAGGCTGAGTATATATTGGCTGATGTAAACGATCGATCAAACGCTGCCTTGAAGGCTTGTAGAAACTCAAGCTTAGTCATGTGGTTGAGATGGTGGCGGATCAGGCTCTCAACCTCGTAGCTGTACGCACGCTGTAACGGCGAGAAGCAGCTAATATCAAGAAGCAAGAGTAGGTGAGATGAGTGAGCCGGCATACCGGAGGTGTAGATATTGTTCTCCTTACAGAGCTCTTAAAATTTTCCAACCCCACAGATCCGACGTATGACAACCCGCCAGCAGCGATGTGGTCGTCCCCGGAGACAATCGTTGGAATCATATGCTCATGCCTCCCCTATATCCGCCCGCTTGTGACGTGATGGTTTCCTGGAATCTTCTCCTCGAACGGCAGATGCGGCGCTAATAAGAATGCACCGCCTTACGGTTGTTGCGAATACATTCACCAGACGTCAGCCCCCGGAACCACGCTCGGCCCGATTGAGTTGCATGATACATGTACTTCTGGCGATGCTCAGCATCACGGCGGGATAAGTGTGAAGACAGAAGCCCACGCGCGTTTTGACGGTGAGGACGATGGTCACACTAACAATCATGTGCTAGAGAAGGAATTTCAGATAGAAAGGGGGAGTAGCACCGATACACTGATAAGTGATATGGGACATGTTGAGGGACGGCCTAGTTTGCAGTCAGGGCAAATTGCATGACGAGAGAACTTTTTATATAACAGATTACAATGTCTTGGAGTTTATGGTTTACTTCTTCATAATTATTGGTTCTCAACGTTTCAATCTATCATTGTCCCGGTCTTTCACTGAAGCGACTCGACCACACTTATTCCCAGCAGTCATCCCTAAGCTAAGGCCGGCAATCAACTATCACTGAACCTTCATTACCGCATGGTGATAGAATCGGGGTCATATGAACTCTTCCTTCCATGGAGATTGATACAGCATATGACGTGGACGGCAACCGAACGAATCAGGTATGTAAGCGACACCACCAAGGTTGCGCGCCTCTCCGCTCCCAACTCCAATGTCTCAACGTCACAACATGGAATCACTTCCCGGTGAAGAAAGACTTATCCTAGCTATTCAAGCAATGAGAAAAGACACGACTTTAGGCCAACGATGAAAATAAGACAGACTTTGAGGCCATCTAGGCGCAAGTTCAGAATAATGCACTTTCAAAAACGATGCTACCCTGAAATGAAAGATCAGCATATTGTCAATCATTAAAAAGCAAAACGGCTCATCAGAACGCTCAGGCAAGAACTTCATTGATCGTTCGCTATCTATGCGAGTCACATCGAAGCTACCTCTCGAACTCGCTCCTGAAATATACGTTTCTGCTGCATACCTACTCAACCGCTCACTAACGCGAGCAATCACGTGGAAGACTCTATTTGAAATGGCGTATAGCAAAAGGCCCTCAATTGCTCACCTAAAGTTCTACGGTTGTCGCGCATATGCACTTCGTACTCAGATACCAAGGAGGGACAAACTGACTCCGCGCGCTCTTATCGGATACCTTGTTGGATACGATGCTTCAAATATATATAGCATTTGGTTACTAAAGGCAAAAATCATTTCACACCGAGGAAAGGTGATTCGAACACGAAATGTCGCATTCAAGGAGAATCTATACTATCAAGATGACGACAAGTCTAATCCTCTGTACCCAGCACTGAACTACCAGAGATTATACACACCGTTCACATGCTATCCATACAGAATCTAGAAGACTCTTCAACATCCTCGTCAAAATATCATGTGTGCGTCAGGGTATGAGTGGAATGGCGTTTGCAGTTGACTGTCCAACAACCCGACAATGTAGATGATTTACCTTCTCTTCCCTGGCTACTTCAACTCTAGTGTTATTATCTTGAGAACGACTTTAAAGATTGACTTATCAAGTGACCGCTAACTTCCTTGAACATGCTAGGATAGCCTAAACCTTGTCCATTACATTCGAGTCGTTAACACACAAAGCCTTCATCATAACTTGCTTAGCCTTCTCATAGTCGATCCCATTCGTCCTGTCCTGGAGTGCTTCCCTGCTCTTCACGAGCTCTCTCGCCACATCCTTCCACTCGACGGTTTCCTTACCCACAATTTCCCTCGCATCCTCTTCCACCTTCATTGTCATCAACCTTCCCCCCCTCTTCCTCACAACTCCGTCCACAATTACCAAATCCACATCCTGCGGACTAGAATGCAATACTACCGCTGCAACCGGATCCTCTTGCACCGCACACACCATCCCGGGACTCCGTCCCTCCCAAACGACCACATCTGCCTCCATTCCCTCCCTCAACCTCCCAACCCTCCCCTCCAGCCCTAACGCCCTTGCTCCCTTCACCGTCCCTAGATTGAATGCCTCTTCCACCGTCCTCCACACTCTCCGTGGCACAGCCCCTTTTTCAATAAACCGCTGGTTTCGTTCACCCCGCGCCGCTTGTAACCCCAACCGTAATTCCCCTACCACGCTCGCCCCGCCGGCTGAATGACAGTCTCCACCTACGCACGCAATATCATACGCCTCCTCGTCAAAGCAGATCGACCGCCCCAGTGCCATCTGCAGCTCCGTACCCGGCGTGCTCGCGAAGTGGCTTTTTGTTTCTCTCATCACGCGTAAATCTTCTTCTGTCGCGCCGCACGCGTGCGAGAACACGACATCGGGGAATGCGTCGGGGCCGTCACCCAAGAGACCCCATTCCATTGCCATCGCGGGGAAGGAAAATGTGTCTCCCATGGCATTCCGGCCGAAGTGCGTTGTGAGCAGGTTGACGTTATGCGAGCGTGCAGCACGCAACAACGGCAAGCAGGTCTCGCGTGGCAGGTACCAGCCATCGAAGGCGAGGCCGAGAACGACACGGCCGGTAGGACCGAAAGGCGACCTTGAAGCGAGAGAAGTGAAAGTTGATAGGACCCAGGGGGCCAGGAGGCCGGAGGAGGAGAAGGTAAGTTCAGGGGTCCAGGTCGAGATTTTGTTTATGGGGGCGAAGGCGAAGATAGAACGGATGCCGGAGGTGAGCGTTGCGGAAATAGCGATTGGTGCTTGTCATGATAAATTAGGATTTTTTCTCCTCATGGGGGAAGGTTTAGCTCGACGGAAGATTATGAGGCTTACCGACTTCGGGAGAAGTATTCAAATGCGCATGATCGAGGACGGTGGTGGTGCCGGTGTTGAGAAGCTCGAGGCAGCCGCCAAGCTGACCCCAGTAGAAGTCGGAGAAGGTATAATTGGATGATTGGAGGCTGCCTAGACATTGTGAGTTTCTTGTCTTATAATCTGTAATGAAGCTAACCTGAAGACATATAGTCCAGGAAGAGCTCGTTTGCGTGACGCCCTTTCAGCTGCGTCTGCCAAACATGCTGATGACAGTCAATAAACCCTGGAGAGATGACCTTGCCTGTGCAGTCAATCACTTCCCCGACATCAGTCAAGGGTATTTCAGGTGCTATTTGCGATATGATACTGCCAGAGATGAGTAGGTCAGCCTTGGTGGAAATGACATGGTCATCGTCGTCGTGGATGAGTACTGTGCCGCCCTTGAGTAGAATTTTCGAAGGCATAGTATGACAACTTTTAGTCTTTTGAAGATTTTAAATGGTCGTAGCTGTCGACTTCTGTTAAGAGAAAATGAGTGACGGAGCCCACGAGAACGTATAGCGTAAAGCGAGCAGAAGATCTTTTGCGTAGTGCAAGCCTGAGTTTCCTTAAGGGGCTGGGAAAGTTTAAGTACAAACAAGTGGTTGCGTACAATGTGCGAAAGCGCCATCTTGTATGCCCGCTGTGGGGGAAGCCCACTGGCATTCGGGAGATTTCAAAGATAGCAAGTCCCTGAACTGGTGTGGGATAGCCACAAGCGGCCTCGGCGTTCGCAAATCGTGAGAAGCGAAGCCGAGCAAGTCGCATGACAAACATTGCTAGCCATTAGAGGCAACAATACGGAGGCGACAACAGTACGAGTAAGTGCAGTCTTCCGAGCCATATAAGGATTCCGCGGGCTTCCGAAAGTACTCTGCGGTTTAGTGTAAGCTGAAATGCGGTAATTGCTCTCCGAGCGGAGATGTCGGAGCTGAGATAATGTCCGAACCACATCGGCCACAGACTAGGTTGCATAATTAATGCTTGCCCAATTCTAAAAGCACGGAGGAAAACGTGTTCCACTCATCTCATAAATTAGACCGCTAGTCGAGACTGAGAAGTATTCCATGTTGAAAGACAGTCGATCTTTCTTCCGACGTTACACCACAGCAGCGAGAAGGCGTGAGACACATTGGATCAAAAGTTTGTCCATAATGGTGATTTTGAGAAAGTATCTGGCGAGTTTACGTATTTTCGAGTCGTATGATACCTGGTCTGCAACTTCTTCGGAGCGTCTGTCACCACGTTGACGCCCTCTACGCCGTTGTTGAACCCGCCACTATCCTCTGCACAAGCGCGTGGCTCATCCGCCCTATGGCTAGCCTCAACAGCCCTACACATCAAATGGACATCACATAGTATACTTAACTCTGTACAGGCAGGACGGTACGAAGCGAAATTGGCTGCTCCGAGATAGCCATATGCAGCCCTTGTAGGCCCTTTGCTCAACCAAGTCGAATACATGAGACTAAGGAACATCTGCGATTATCACTATTATTAGGTGGTGACGTGTACGAATCACGAATCACCTCTCTATATATACAACCTCAGTAGTCATAGATAGAACGCCGTAGTCAAGATACCTAGTTCTTCGGAAGTACCATAGCTGCACTCACCATACCCGTGATACTTGTTAGTCTCGTATTATCTTGCCTACCCTCGACACCCCTGGCCCAACCATTACCTCACCTTACCTTGTCACTGAAGCCCACGGCGTGCCTAACTACATGTAGCCTGATCACCTAGTACTAATCCACCTTGTTACATTAGGCGATTCGAATCAGAGTTAATAAGTCTTTAATAATTAGTGATGTAATAGGCCGCCCCTAGGGCCAACGTACTAGCTTGGCGCCCTAGTATATCCAAGATATCGGCCTTAAAAATGTATCGCGATGTGACACCTATTACAGTCCGGGACCCCTACGGGAAGTGCTCGGCCCCTAACGGGGACTAGTCAGGTCCCGTGACCCACGGATATACTCCGAACCCCAAACCCTTGAGCTTCCCTTAAGGATTTGTCTCTCTTTATATATATATTAATACAAGCCTATTACATCTCACGTGCTTTACCTGCCTGCTAGTTATCCCTTATAATTTAAATCCTTTATACTCCTTTTTAGGATAGTAGTTGGGTAAAGACACCTATAATACGAAAGACCTACCCTCCTAAATAAGTTCTAGACGATACCTAGACCTATCCTAAAGATAGGTATAATAAACCGTACTAGAAGAAAAAAAGTAATTAATTCCTCTCTAGATAAATTATACGCCTCTAATAGAGTAATAGAAAAACTACGCTAGGATAGTACCTCTTAAATAATTAGCGCTAAGGCGAATAATAATAGCGACGTAGAAGAAATCTCGCGTTAGATTAGAGATAGAACGAATCCCTATAGTAGACTATTAACTACTACTATTCCTAGTACTTCTACGGGAACTACTAGGTACCTCTAGGGTAAGGAGCTAGATATTAAAGAGGCTAAGAATAATAAAAATAATAATAACTTAGCCTATTTAAGCGACTAATTATACGATCTACTTAGTTACTAAGAGTTACCTTAAATAACGCGACCCGCGTATATACCTAAAGAAAGTACCTAAAATAGAGGTATAGACGTTAATATTATACTAATTAGACGCAATATAGTACTAGATACTTTCTAGATAGGTTACGAGATAGATCTAAATTAGTTATATCTAGTTAAGCTATATAAAGAACTACGGAAACTTAGACGTAATAAAGTATCTAGTAAAGAGATTAATAATCTTAAGAAATATATTGTATTTATCCGCGAAGACCTTAGGATTACTCTAGTACCTACTAAAACTATATACGTTACTATAAATAATAGTAACGATAGATAAGGAATTGCTACGCTAATAAAATTAAAAAACGTTTTAATACTAGAATTAAAGATATTAGTACTATTAACTTTATATCTTAACTAATAGATTTAAGAGATAAATAACTAGTTCCGCCTTTACTAGGTAGAGGAGGATACTATTTAACGCTTAATATTTACGGTTATATAAATAAAGTACGAGCCGTATTACGATATTCTTAACTAAGTAGTTAATAATAATTAGACTATTATAATATAGTTTAGACTAATCTAGAG
>JAQGEP010000455.1:0-21607 GCA_028476805.1 Acrocalymma vagum
CAGGCGGCGTGGATATCCAGGCTAGCTCCACTGTAGGGCCAGCGCGTTTACGAGGCAGCCTGGTCAGCGGCCAGTCAGCGGAACCGTGTACACCATATAATGTGTAGACATTTTAGCTTGATATGGTATAATGGATAACGTAGGTTATAAGCGAGCGCGCCGTACAAGCGAGCGCGCCACCCAGCCAACTTTTAACAATATACTAGCTTTTATTAACTATAGCACTACCTATAACTACTTAATTACGCTCTAATAAAGATACTATTTTTCTTACTATATTAGCTCTTAATAGCTAGTAATTTTAAAGTTAAAGAGCCACTACCTCTACGTTTAACGCCTTTTAAAGAATAGTTTAATAATAACGCGACAGAATTACTACGCGACGCGATTATAAGCCTAACTTAAAAAAGCTTTATAAGCTTAAAGAGAAGATAATTACTAAGTATATACTTAACCTAGATTTACGTAGATTCCCTCTACCCTTAGTACTATATAAGATATAGCTAATAGGCTACTTACTAAGCGTAACGCTAGCTAGGTAGGTAAGTAGTAGCTAAGAAACTTTATTAACTAAATAAAGAGCCTTATAATATATTTTAATTAATTATATAATTACTAGAGAGCTCTCTATAAGGACTCTTAGGCTATATAGGCCTAGTTTAAGCTAGTAGTACGTATAAAGGCTAAGTATAGTATCTATAATAAGGATATATATAACTTTAATAAGATTAGCTTTTAAATAGGTAAGATATTAGCTTAGCTTACTATTATAGGCGCTAAGAGGTACTCTTAATTTAAGGCTATTTAGTCTAGTAATTATAAGTAGGTTACTATAATTTAGGAGATTAGTACTACTAAATAGGTAATTCTACTCTTTATTATCTTTACTAGTAAGTACTACCTATTCGCCTAGTATAAGAGTAATAATATATTTAGTAATTAGGTAATTAGCCTAAGTAATAATAGCTAGATAATAAATAAGCTTAGTGTGAGGGATAACTAGCAGGCAGGTAAGGCACGTGAGATGTAATGGGCTTGTATTGATATATGTAAAGAGAGACAAATCCTTGAGGGAAGCTCAAGGGTTTGGGGTTCGGAGTATATCCGTGGGTCACGGGACCTGACTAGTCCCCGTTAGGGGCCGAGCACTTCCCGTAGGGGTCCCGGACTGTAATAGGTGTCACACTTAGAGTTAAGTAGCTAAAGTATTTTATTAAGTATATAAAGAATTAAAGAGTAGGTAGGTATTAGCTTCTAATTCTTAATAGTTATAAGAGCTATTAATTAGTTAAATTCTATTAGCTCTATAAGGAGAGTAATATTATTACTCTTTATATACCCTTATATTTATTATACCTCTTTTAGCCTCTTAATATAGGCTACTTTTTACTATTAAAGCGTACGTATAGAGATTAGATTAGTTACCTTATCTATAATAGTATTAACTATATTATAAAGCTTAAGTTTCTACCTACCTTCTCTACCGCCTACTATAAGTTAATTATAAAGAAGAATATTTATACTAGCTTTTAAGGTATTAGTCTAGTACTATATAATCTAGAGATAGTAATAGGTAAGCTTAATATTAAGCTTTATACGCCTACGCTACC
Source organism: Acrocalymma vagum (assembly GCA_028476805.1). Classification (NCBI taxonomy): domain Eukaryota; kingdom Fungi; phylum Ascomycota; class Dothideomycetes; order Pleosporales; family Acrocalymmaceae; genus Acrocalymma; species Acrocalymma vagum. Next base: position 1,611 of record JAQGEP010000455.1, read on the forward strand.
TACTCTAGAGGCTACTATTTAGGAAACTCGAATACTAAGTAATACGCGCGAGATAGAGGCTTAATTAATACTTATTTATAATTATATTTAGAGGTATAAGAGCTTATTACTAGCTTCTATTATTACTACGCTTAATTTACTTTAAAAAGGCGCTAAGAAGATAGCTTATAGAGCTACGCTAATAGGCGAGTAAATTACTAGTCTTAAGCGAGCTAACTAAGTAGTAATAACGCGTAGAGTATATAAAAAAAAGCGTATTTAGAAGCGAGGTACTCTTATAAAGGGAGAGAGAGAGGATATTATTACTTAAAAGAAGGTTAAGCGATAGATTAAGAGGGAATTACGTTAAGAGAGGACTTAATTAAGTATTAGCTAATAGGCTTTAGCGCGCTATATATAGTATAGGGAGACTAGCTATAACTTAAGAACGTATAGGAACCGTACTATAGGTAGTAGCTAATATTATATAGCTACTATATTATATTGCCTTACTCTATTATTGAGATATATTGCGACTAAGGTGTAAAAAGTTGGCTGGGTAGCGCGCTCGCTTGTACGGCGCGCTCGCTTATAACCTACGTTAGACAAATTAGAGGCCTGCGCAGCGCCTCACTATTTTCCTGCTTGTACCTAGCTCTAACCATTCACTGTTGACAGACGTTAACAGGAATCAGCAAATCACGTAAAAATCCATGCCAACAACCACTTTACTATAGATTAGAATCTTCCCCCTTCTTCTCCCCGCCAACACCCTTCCCCTTCCCCCTCCCCTTCCCAAAAAATCTCCAATACTCATCCGGCGCCCTCATCTGCTGCACGCCCTTGGGCTTATCCATCGTCTGATTGAACTTCTCCAGATCAACCGTATTCTGTTTCCTCCACTCCGTCAGACTCTCAAAATCCACACACTTCCTCTGCACACTCGCATCGGGAAACGGCCACGGCTCGCCCTCGACCCAATGCAACGTCATAAGATTAACATTCCCGGAACACTGAATCGCCTGCAGAATGATATCCACGCAGTGATTCATGTGAATTTCGAACATCGCCTTAGGATCGGAAGAATGTTTCCAGCCATGGCCTTTATAATATTCGGGATATATCAATTTCCGCAAACTGTTCAGACAGTGCAGTTGGTGGTACACGTCGAGGATCGACGCGTACGCGTCGCTCCCGAGTCCCCAGATGGCGTCTGGCAGTTGGCTGGCTGTCGACGGGTCTTTGCCCATGGCTAGGATTTGAGAGGTCGAGATGGGGAACACGCGTGTGAGCTCCCATTCTTCCCATATCGCGTCGACTTCGGCGCTTGGGGGACGGCGCGCGAGTGGGACGTCGTGTTTTGGTGGGTAGAGGGTTCCGTTTATGGTTGTGAGGTGCATGGGGAGGTCGATTAGGTCGAGGAGAGGGCCTGGATGGGGTGAATGGGTGTTCTTTGATGGTGGTTGAGTGGGGACTTACTGTAGCTGGATACCTGGCGGAGGTGTGCGTTTTTTTGGAGGCGCGTTTCGTAGTACCATGTTGCGAATAGGGAGAAGGAAAGTATGAAGAATATGGTGTTACATAGGGTTATTATTTTTGCTTGTCGTGATTGATCGGGGGTTGCTTTGATTGTGTTGTTGTTGGTGTTGAGGAATGCAACACTTTCCTCCTGATCCTCGATTCGCGAGTACTTCATTGTAACTTGGGGACAATTCGCACAACGTAGCGTATGGGGAAACTCGATTGATTCATTTAAGAGGTATGTCTATCGGTTATGTCATGTGTTCAGGCATCCTACGTATTTCTCTACCCAATCAATCTAGTGTATGATAGACGTACAAATGACATGACACTTGTATCCTCACACTCCGCTTCAGGCAAGTCCACATCATACCATCTTCCCAACCTTCCCTATACCAGCACCTAATCGCCCTTAAGATAAAGTCTCTGTAGCACGAATCCCGCGGCCAACGTACACTCATGCCGCCAAGCGAATCCCTCGTGTTGTAAACGCAATCGCAAACGCGGGGCGCCGTCCAGTCAGAACTCGCGAATCCACCGATCCTACTTATTCCTTCCGTATTCCTTCCCAACGAAGTAGGCGCAGCGATACTACCGTGTAGCGTCGAGACTGCGAGAAATGATGGTCTAGGTCATGTGGGTGGGTTTTTGCTGGGAGATTTGTTGCTACCTTCTAAAGGTGGAAAGGAGGTGTAGTGGCGATACTGCGGGAAAGTGGGTTCGCTCGTATATGTTTGGGTTGATGGGGAGTGGAGTTCGGTGTCCGTAGGGCTTGGAATGTTTGGTGCGAGTCTAGATGCGTAATATGTGCCAAGATGGTACCTTGGTAAAGGAGGATGTATGAGGCTTGTGTTGATACTAAGAGATTCCGATTAGTCTTGAATTTTGCTTTAGGTGGTGCTGAGAGGGAGCAAGATGGACTTTTGACTGCTTGAAATGATTATCGTTAGCATCTTGTAACTTCTATGTTCTCATTAGCTATACAGGAGATTGCTTGCTTGCTACCATCTTATCCCCGAATCTTTAGTATCATAGCTGAGCAGGAAAATATGTAGTACTATGTAAGCCGCATACCGTAGCAATAATCTAATAGCGCAGCCCTGCGGTTCACTAGCCAGTGATTTCCAAGAAAATAGAATTTCCACATCGCCTCTTCTCGATACCTTCCGCACGATGCACGCAATCTGGATTAGAAAGTTGGCAAAGCAGAAGCAGGACGCGGGCGGCCTCGCATGTCGTCGGCCTTATTCATGCACTGGGATTCACAGGATTATCGATCGTCAAGTCTTCCACCAGTGAGCCCCTACGACGTTGCAAACGACCTTCTATCTCTGGCCCTCGCAATAAAAGGCGCAATTGATATGCCTACTCCCCCAAGAGATTTGTCAAGTCACTTGCTCCGTACATGCGTCGCCAATGGTGGACCAACGAATCCTTTGTACGAGTATTGCATGCAACCAAACCATCTCTTCAAAAACGTAGCACCTCGGTTGGAAGCTAACTTGGTATTTCTGTTCAGAAATACAGGTATATAAAGAGTGGTAGGAATGTAGTACTCATGCTCATCATTCAGCGCTCGATCAATACACCCGCAATCCAATATCAGGCTCCACTCTTCTCAATCACTATGAAGAACCTCGTGCTCCTAACCGCCCTTGCCGGACTATGCTCCTTTGCATGCGCAGCCCCAGCTCCTGTAAGTAGCCGGTGTCTATTATTTGCAAAGCCGGCAGCTAACCGCACGCCTACAAGGTCCAAAACAAGCGTGTGGCAGAGGCAGAAGAAGATGCCGTGCCTTCTTACATTCGGATTCACCTAGGCGGCGAGAAGAGAGATGCTAGTGACGGAGAAATGGTCGCCACCTACCACAAGAACCATCTAGCAAGGGATGTTGGTGAGGAGGAAGCTGTGCCTTCCTACATTCGCATTCATCTTGGGGGTAAGGAGAAGAGGGATGCTGATGAAGAGGAGGTTACGCCTACATACATCCGCGCTCATCTAGGCGGCAAGGAGAAGAGAGATGTTGACGATGATGAAGAGGCTACACCAACCTACATCCGCATTCATCTTGGTGGCAAGGAAAAGCGAGATCTTGATGATGAAGAAGTCACACCTACCTACATCCGCGCTCATCTTGGGGGCTAGAAAAAGAAGAGCCATTTATATCGGCGTCATGCAGACTGGGGCTTTCCGCTACGTTTCGCCCACTCGTTGATTATATACTATATAGTATTGCACGGCTAACAAGTTGCATGTGCTTCACAATGTCTTCGGTCTTGATGCTCCTTCTACTACAAACTACTCTCCCGTGCAACACCCGATCACGAGATACAAACTGCCCAATACAATTCCATAGAATCAATAAGAGTATCGCATTTCATGCCTATTGGAACTGCGGGTCTAGCATTGTCGACATTCCACCAACCCAAATTTCCTAAACAAGCAAGTAACCGTGTTATAGTTCCGATCATTTTACATATACATTCTTCAGCAAACCATAATACGCCAATATGTACATTTATTGAGCTACAAATGAAAGAAATTGGGACTTGATCCACGTCTATGTATTCGCATACCAAGATGGCTAGTCACATTTTAGTAGCATTCCCCATTCCGCCCTCGCTAACCCTAACGGACCCATGATACCACCTTAGGTAGTATCAATCTGTATACTAAACACGCGCGCGCGGATTCGATCCAGCCTTCGCACAACATCAAAATAGCCGATGAGAAACCTGAGATCGGCCTCTTGCGCCACCGAAAAGAAGATGGCAACAACGAGATTGTAAATAATCCTGCACTTGTACGCTCTCCTTGCTCTACTTTCCCAATGTTGACTCAAACGCCCTATACTAGCCTAAATCAGAAAACCACAACAGTTACAATATGAAGATTTTTAATACCCCAAATCACCTCAAACAGTCTAATCTAGCACCCATCCATCCAATTCTTACCAAGCATCTTGCATAAGTGATTAAACTAGTGTTACAAGCGCACATGACTATTTACAGTACAAAAACCTCCTCCAGCACAGAGACTACATTTGTATACAGCAAATCAACCTCATCCATCACAGAAACCACCACGGAAACTGCTACTAAAACAACGACCAAAACCACCACGGAAACCGCAACAGAAACTACAACTGAGCAGTTGTACATGGATGTATATACTGAAACAATATCATATACCAGTAAGCCATGCCCTGTACTTTACATGCGCTGAGCTCTCGAATCATTTTAGGGTGGCGCTTCTACCACTTGATAGTCCTCAAGAAATAATCGGTGGAGCAATATCAATCTGTGATGTTTCCATTGACATTCTACGACTATCGAAATGTTTGTTACAGTCTACATTACACCAATTTTAAGTGAACTTCTGCTATTTTGAAGTTCCCTCAATCATAGTTACGCACTACAGAGAAAACGCCGCAAACGTGAATTGTTCTTCTAGCTACGGACACCGAGACAACAACGGAGATAGAAGCGGAAACAGAAATGGAGACAGAGGTAAGTTCGTTTTTGCACACTCTATATTAACTTTTGCCGCCAAGCCGCATGTTCTCGCTCTAGATTTCACTGTTCATTTTTTTATAGTCATGATTTTCCTCGTCATGCAAACTCGCTGATTCGTCGGCTTGTAGACTCTGGATCCCATTACTGTCACTACAACACGCACAGCACGCCCAGTCACGGAGATGGAGGTACGTGAAGATTTTAAATTTACTCTTTGTTTTCACCGAAGCAAAGTGGTTTCCTCCGATGCAGCCAGAAGGTTGGCTAACAATTCATGTAGACAACGACAAACATCGATAGCTGTAACAGAAACGAAAACCACCACAAAAACACAAGACCCGGTGACAGTTACACGCACAATCTCAACCACAAGGAGCACCATCATAGAATCCACGCAGACAATAGCAAGACCAGTAACAACCACAGTCACAGAAATTTCCACCGAAACTTCTGTATCCACATCCAGAACTACATCTACCCAGACAATCACAACCACATCAAACCCACCAACAGCCCGCACTACAACAATTACTAATTTTGTAACAAAAGCAATGCCTACTACTATCACATCGACATCTGTTGTCAAGCCAACAATTGTAGCTACCGTAGCACCGGCAAACATGACGACCACTACGACCGACGATCGGACGGCCTATTCAACAGTGACAAGTCGCATAATGTATCCAACGACACTGACATGGACTTCGATAAAATACCGTACGACTACTGCAATTGGATTATAGAACTATTGACGATTTGTCGGCCAACAAGCAAGACGTTTGCGGCTTGATTGGAGAATCTAGATCAACGCAAGTTATAGTGTTGTGGAGTTGGTGGGCTTATAGATTTTTATTTTAGAAGAATGGTTTCAATCAATCTCATATTCGTTACGGAGCTCCATTTAGGGTGGCGTGTTCGAGAACACGGGTTTTTCCATGCTAGAGATTGGAGGAAGGGTAATTCAACTATGAACCAACGTTTCGAAGACTGCAGGACTAGAGTGCCATGAAGCGTGGGAAGATTTAGATATAAATGACATCAGTGGACAATCGAGTTGAGCACGCGTATGGAAGGAACACGGGGTCACGAGACTTATGCAGCCTCGCCTATGTCATTCAGCTAAATGGCTTCAATTACCGCCTTTCAAGTCCCAACATCGTTATCTCCCATGAACTTTTCAACTTTCATTACCTTTTCTCTGTTTCAAAAGCTCTGTATGATTTGAAGATGGCTGATGCATGTTGTTTTGGTGGAGCGCCACCATCGCGATGTGCCATTCTGTCAGACTTGCCAACACATCGTTCACCGGTGTGGCTGAGGCAAGATTCAGCCTTGGGCAGACATCTCGACGCTTGGATCTTTAATCCAGCATTTCTCATTTGAATAAAGCGTCATCCTCATCCGTCTTCTTCTCCACCTTACCTTCGAATCGCAGTACTAAGACTTGTGCCACTGCAAGATGGACACTGAGCTACCCATTCAGCCAGTCGCGCCAGACTTCGAGACCCTCTTGCGAGAATCGCCCAACGCAGAAGAACAATCGCCCAACGCAGAAGAACAATCGCCCAACGCAGAGGAACAATCGTTCAACCCGGAGGAACAATCGTCATCGCCTAGTCTTGAAATCTTCCTCAAAGTTCAATCAGAGTTTCTCGCCGCTCTCTCCCCAGCAGAGCGGCTGTCCTTCTCTCACTGCAAATCATCACGGGAGCTCTTAAAACAGATTGGAGACCTCGATGCTTTCTCGTCCTCTGTTCACAAAGTGAGGTTGGAAACGTGTTTAGGCAAGATCAAACAATTTGCGGACAAGCTCCAGCCCTATTTTGATGCAATCAGTATTATTGTTCAGTCTCATCCGGAAATTGCAGGCATCGTCTGGGGGGTTATGAGATTATCTTTCCAGGCTCGTGAATCGCTGTTAATTCGCAGACAAGACAGCACTAACAACCTGCAGCTTGCAAGCCATTACGTTGATTTCTTTGAGAAACTTGCCGAGAATGTGAGAGTACTGGCAATGCACCTTCCACAAGCGGAGGAAGTCTTGAAAATATTACAACAAGATACAAAAAAACCGTCGGAACAATTGAAGTTCTCCCTGCAACAAATCTATGTCGACGTATTTCTCATATTTCAGGGAGTCATCCAAATCTTCAAGCGCAAAAACGGCAGTAGGTCTGAACATATACCTTGGCGCAGGGGCTGACGAGCACCTACAGAGACGCGCTTCACTGCATCGATCGTCACAACACTTGCCCTCCAACCCTTTCGTGATCGTTTTCAGTCACTTTTGAGTCGCATAAAACATCATCAATCCATCATCAAACATGAGGTTCAGCTTGCTAGTCTTCGCATTGCGGTAGAGCAGAAGAAATTACTCGACCAACAAGTGGACCAGCTCTCAAGTCTTACTGCCCAAATGGCCGTGACTAACCCTGAACACGAAAATCTTAGCTCTATGAGAAGAAAGATACAGAGTGATTGTGATCTTCTGAATGCCAAAATCGAAAGCTTACTTGAGAGCCATGAGAATGTAACGTCTTCACTGAAGTTCTTCAGGGACAGAACAGACCGATCTATCCAGAAGATGATTGAAGAGCTTTCCACTGTCGCGGAAGTCAAACAAGAACAGAGAGTAAAACGTATTGTCGAATGGCTCAACCCACCTCTATTTGCTGCACCTTACGAGGAGCACATCAGAAATCGCGAACCGGGCACTGCCCAATGGTTATTTGAAACACCGCTGTTCAAAACATGGACCAACCCAGGTTCTATTGTGTCAGGGGATGTAGATAGCCTTCATCAACGTGCATTGTGGATAACAGGTGAGTCACCGGTCAGTTCGAAGTGGAAACATGCTCAAACTCTGCACAAGGAGACCCAGGTAGCGGAAAGTCTGTTTTGGCAGCCTCGGCTGTAGATAAGTTGAAGGACTTGTCTGGCACGCAATGTTTCTACTTTTTCTTCGCCGATTCCCGCAGAATGTCATCCGGAGAAGAGATGTATCGGTCTCTTTTAGCCCAAATCTGTTACCATTTCCGATCGAACTCGGGGGCTTTGGACGCTTTTGATCTCTCAGTGTTGGATTCTTCTTCTGGACAACTTATTGCCTCCACAAACGAGCTCACGTTTCTGCTTAAGCTGTTTGTGGAAGAGATGGACAACGTTTACTTCGTGATAGATGGGATTGACGAGTGCGATGACCATGGCAATGTCGTACCAGATCTGGCTGCCATCTTCAGGAATTCAGCCGTGAGAATGCTTTTCTTAAGCAGGCCTAATGTTCTCTCTCTGTGGGACATTCTTCCGACTTCTTCCCGGCTTCCTGTGGGGCACTCTAATATGTCTGATATCCGGCAGTACGTTAGTAATCGCATCCGTACAATGTACGAAAAACACCGTTTCCCCAAGGACACAGATGAATCGAATATAATAGATCGTCTTGTGGCTGGTGCGGATGGAATGTTTCTCTGGGCAAAGCTGATGCTAGAGTACCTCGAAATTCCGCTCTTATCACCTAAGAAACGCCTGAAGATTATTTTGGAGATCTCCGCTCCGCAAAAGCTGGACGATCTTTACACACGAATACGACTTCATATTCATCACGGTTCCGACGTAGCGCGTCATCTGGCACAGTGGATCATTGCATGGTTGATCTACAAGAGGGATCCACTGTCAGCATTGGAGCTACGCGAAGCCGCTAGAATGCGCGATGAAGAGGAGGATGAAGTCATCGATGATCATGAATTCCAGCGCAATATACTGCTAAGTTGTGCTTGTTTGATCAAAAAGGATGATAGTCAAGATCCGGCGGTATACCGCTTCACCCACTTGTCAGCTAAAGAGCACGTTCAGCGGGTTGCTAGCTCCGGTCAATGTCCGATTTCACCATCTCCGGCATTAGGTCACCTTCTCATTGGCCAAGGGTGTCTTAGATACCTCACAGCTCGTTTACCTTCGCGTCCCCTCAGCGGCACTCCAGGAGTAGATCTACCGGCATCCATGATGATCAAAAAATTCCCCCTCATTAAGTATGCATCACTTCACTGGATTTATCACTTGAATCAACTAATGGCACTATTAAATACCCAGTCTGAGTTCTCAGGAGACGTTAAGCGCTTGAACTACCAGAGCCTTATCTTGTTACTAGACATACTCCTTTCTCGCCCTGGACAGATTACTGCATGGATCGAAGCACACATGACATTCAGAATCGAGATTGAATACAGATTTCTCATAGCCTGCTCTGAAAGAAAGATGGCCGTCCCACAGTCTTTACAAGAATTCCAAACCCAAATGCAAGGGACTATTGAAAGGCTACGCCAACTTGCTTTGTTTTTGAAATATCTGGAACAAAATTGGGGTTCCCAACTTTTCCAGAGCAGATCTGTGCTTTGGATCGAAATTCCGGCCTGCAACCCTTCCGAATTTGTCTGCAATAACGAATACCTACAAGTCGACACCATGGCCCCGCAATGCCCGTCTTCATCTAAACAAAGCCTGGATCCCTTGAAAACCATCTCAGAAACCTCTCACAATGGACTTGAATTTGCAGTACTAAGCATATGGCCATCTAGGTAAGTTGAACTCGTTCCAAAACAGAAGTGCTTGTTGTTCACCAGATAGGACCTACCATCTACTTGCTAAAAACATCAATTATAATTTTGCGTGGACAGATAGCATTGCAAAATCTCTACATGAGCATTCAAACGGCTGGATTGCACGTTACCAGATTTACTCGATACAGGAGACTAAAAAGTCAATCTTAGACATCAAGATTGACTTAGCAAAAGAAAAGGTCTGGTTGCAGATACGCCAATCCTTATGGAAGGAGGGTCAAGGAACCGCAGCCGACACATGCCGATTACAGTTTCCCGCATCAATAAGCAGAAATCTACATTGTCTGACAATCTTGGGGGACATCTACACAATTAGGATCAACCAGCAGGGTTCGATTTCCGTCGACACAACAGAGCTAAGTTTGGACTTCAATCAGACTGTTCAAGATTCTTGGTCCCCGCAAATAGGATACCCTGGTCTTGGCGTGAAGTCCATTCCCTGGACACTGGATTCAAGTAACCACCGGAACTCAAGGTTATACCTTTATTGGGTTTTCCTTAGTCCTGATGGTCGCTATGCCTTTTTTCTTGATAAAGCTGTATCACAGCCAAACAACCTAGCCATCTACGACATCAGCACAAGGGAGGGGAAGGAACCTCTACCACCATTTAATCATACAAGTATGAGGCTTTATGGTGGGATCCAAGAACCCCGCATTGACTGGGCGACATTTCATCATTCTTTACCTTTGCTTCTTTTCACTGTAGTTGGCACGGCGTACCTTTGGGCCTATCACTATGGTGAGTGATTTATTTAATGTGATATATACTACATTTACTGAGCTAATCCAGATAATCACGGTATCCAGCAAGTTTACTATGGTTTCAGTCCCTTTGAATCAGCCACATTTTCAAGCTGTGGCTCCCTCATTGTACTAAAACCTGTCTCAGAGCTATATCCAATCACCATGAAGATACCCAGCAAGGTCCTAGACCTGATGGAACGGGACCTACCTGCTGCACAGGCCCCTCCCATGGAATGCCAGAGTGATGTGACAAATATGAGTGCAGCGAAAACCTCGGAGATGTCCAACACTTCGTCTATGCCAGCAGAGGTAATCAAAGGCATTCATGTGAGAGCCGGCAAAGACGGCACAAGCCAAGGCGTAACAGCATTCCGGGGCGTATCCAACAATGTCACGGTTCATCTTTGGGACGAAAAGTTCAAACCATCCGAGTCTCATAAAGACTGGGAAGAAAAAGAGCGTTCTGGCGCGACCTTCGAACTTGCTAAACTCCCTAGCTGGTTAAAAGCTGACGCCTCATTCACTATGCTCCCTCAAACACGAGAGAAGAATATCAGTTTCATACTGGAACAGGCTAGACAGCCTTGGGCTAATCTATCTGTGACGAAGGAAAAGCAGCGGCTCCCTGCTCTGGTAATGAGAGACGCGGACTCTATTAATGTTACGCATATGGCTGAAAAACGTGATTCGCGCCTTCTGGTAGAGTCGGCGGTGGGTGAATCCATGAGCAAGAAGAAGCAAAGAATTATGAATCTGGAGTATATCATGTAGTGGGAAGATATTGCACACAACAATGGAAAAATAATGGAAAGCCACGTTTCTCAGCACAAGATTTGAATATCGTGAACTGAGAATTTATCCTGCGTTAGATTTGAGAATCTATCCCCTAGGTTGCATTTCACAGCCTGCTTCAGCCGTTGTGCTGAATGTCACCCGTAACAAATACCTAGGGAGTAGGCTGCCAAGGAGCTTCTGATCGATGTATTTGGCAAATCTTATGTACCGCATGTAGGCGGAGCTAGTGTATCCATGGATGCATCTACTGTCTGACTCCGCCTCTTCACATTATGTACGAAAACCTACACTCAACTTGAGTCATACTTCGACAACAACCCTCGAAACTCTTCCATTTCACCTAGATCTGACGGTAAGAATAGCATTTGAACTTGCCCAGCTCTTCTTTGTATCCAGAAACAAGTCACTATTACCGAATTAATTTCTCGCTCTTCGCTTCTTTCTAGTAGACATCCATAATGGCTGGCTACGTCGCGCTACCAAATGAACTAAAAGATCTCATAAATCTATCGCGCAGAGACATTTCCCGCCTATCTCGGACGTCGAAATCCATGCGAAACGCGCTCCTTCCATCATTGTACAGGCGAATATCCCTAAGCTGGGAGGCCTCTAAACCACCTCCACGAATTTCAAGACTCTTGCAAGTCATTTTGCGAAGCCCATATCTCGCAGCAATAGTAGAAGAGTTGAGCTTTCACGGCAAAGGTTATCGGGAACGGATCTCAAATCCAGCATGGAAAACTAGCCGCGCTCGAAAGAATGTCCCGGAATATTTTTTCGAGGCGAAGCCAAAGGCTGATAAAGCTATTACTGGATGTAAGCCGTTGCTAGAGAAGGAAATGCTTAGTTTGGAATTACCAAAAGAGGAATGGAAGCAAGTGTTGGGTGGTGAGCATGAGCTTGATTTCGTCATCGCCGTCATAGCTATACATTGTCCAAGTCTCAGAGTTCTCCGCTTGGACACGGCGTTTCTACACCAGAATGCATATCTGTCTAAGATATTACACCACTACCTCATTAGAACTGGAAGTTCAATATCTTCCCTTACGAAGCTGGAAAGCGTTTATCTTGCCCAAGATATACCACCCTGGACCAACACTCGAGAAAAACCGCTCATATTTCCTCTCTCCTCATGCCTCCCATTCTTCTATTTGCCATCACTAGAGCAGTTCGAAGTAGCACTTCCCGATCGCATAGGATTTACTAAACCTCGTCCACTACCAACCGAATGGCCAACCACAACTCCTCCGATATGCAATATCCGCACTCTAAATCTGTACAAGACAAGAGCAACACCTGCTACCTTGAATTTCATTCTCAAGCAGACCCCGCATTTGGAAAGCCTCACCTACGACTACTGGTGTCGAACAGGCAAGAAGTTAAACTGCGTTGAGCTACGCAGCGCGTTGGATCTTGTCTACCGTACTCTGAAAGAGCTGACCATTTCATTCGAGCCATTTACTGTTGAAGCGGATGCAATTGATGAAATGGGCCCCTGGATTACTGATTCTCGGGGCTTAGGCTCACTGGTGTCTTTGGCTCGTCTTACCAGGCTCGAGATAGCGCTTCCAATCTTGCTAGGATGGGACGGAGATGACGACTTGAAAATAGAAAGCGCTCTTCCCTCAACTCTTGAAGAGATTTGCCTGCGGGACGACTGCAGTCACTACAGCGGCATGATCTGGGATGAGGAGAGAAGCATTGAGGAAGTTCGTCGCTGGCTCGAAAACAAGGCGTGGAAGAAAAGTACGCCGAATCTGAGACGCTTCGGCCTGCGACTAGACCAATCGCAAATCGAAGAATGGAGCTTTGACGTGCGGAAATGTTTCATGAGTATTTGTAAGAGAGAGCGTGTGGCTTTTTGGTTTGAGAAATGCCATTACGATTATGAGTGGAATGACGATAAGGGCATATACGAGCAAATGGGTACTCCACTACGGTATCCGATTTAGACATGACTTCAGTGATGCAGTAGACGTTAGGAATTACCAATTTAGTTTCAAAGAGCTATAAACAAAACCTTCCTATTCAATGTAGTATATAGTACACCTATCAATCTAGCATTTACTCTCTATTAGGCATTACATATCACTCATTACACCTAGCCCTACAAAGAAAACCCAGAAAATTACAACAAAACCAAATAACCACCCAACAGTATATCTACGGATTTGTCGGACACCCCAACTTCTTATTCCCCGTCTTTGGATAGCAAAGACCACCCAGCAACGGATTACCCGTATACCCTGCCCCAGTATGTCCATGTACTTTCCCCTTACTCTCCTGCGTCTTGGACATTTCGCAGGTACCAGGACACGCGGTGCTTCCCTCGCGATTAGTGCAGTAGGGGAGGCAAGCTCTGATGGGCAAGACCGCTGAGTTCGGACAATTGATATTGATGCTTCTGCACTGCGATTGTGGATTGTTGCAACTGCCGTCGTTGTTACAGAGCTCGATGATGTTTCCGCCGCGGGGCTCGCCTCGTCCGTTGCGCAGGCCGCCGGTTGGATCATCTTCGAATTCGACGTGCTCGACGGTGGGATTATCTTGGCTTATTGTGGGTCGTGAAGTCTGGGGTTTTGGCGGTGGTTTGGGGTTTGTGTTGTTAGTTGCTGAGAAGCCAGTAGAGCCTTCGACACAGAGCGATTGATCGTCAAAGATGGCTGCTACTACGTCGTGCCATAGACGCGTCATATTATACATGTTTGCAAGCGTGTAGTAGATCCTGCAGTCGGCTGGTTCATACTTGAATTGGAGAGGGACGGAATCGTTTTGGCGAATTTGGTCGCGGAGATTGAAAGTTGAATGCTTGATGTGCATGCCGGTTTCTCGTACTTCAGGAATGGTCGCATTGACGTCTTCTTCAGCTAGGTAATCTTGCATTCGCAAGGAGTCCATGTCATCATCTACCTCGTATGATGAGTACACCGATGCTCCGCGGTTCCCGCTTGCTGCTTGCATAGGTCCTGATGATGGACGCCCTCCGGCCACCACCGTTCTCACTCCGGCCAGGGTCATCATTTCTACCAGGAGGGCACATGCTGAAGAACACAATCCATCCGTGAGGAGAACTATTTGATCAGGGTTCCATGCACGTTCTATAATAGGCCACTTGCTCTTGTCCGGCATGTACATTGTTGGCGGCCAATTGTCGAAGGCGCTGCGGGCCCAGGTTGGATTTGCGAGGTCGTACTGCTCAGTGAGTGAGAAAAAGTCTCCATTGTAGCTCCGCGGTCCCTGGTACTCCTCCCAACTAGTAAAATTTCGTCCAGCTTCAGCATTGAGTCGATTTGTGATGATCCATTCACTTGCAGCAGTCTCCTGCTTGACTTCAAATTGATGAGAATCAGTCTCATCAAGACCTTCCCAAACGCCAGTGGTAGCCGATCCTAGCATATTTGCCATCGGAAATATACGTCTTCTGCTGCCTCCGAAAGGCATCAGGTCGGGGAAAAATAACTTAAAGATTGAATAGGCAAAGAGAGTGGCGCCACCGCTATTACTTTGCAGGTCGATAACGACTCGGTCGAGCCCTGTGCCGTGGGCTTCAACTATGAATTCCTTGACAGCATCGAGATATTCATCCATACTCTCTGGTATCGAGTCAAAACTGGGGAGACTTAACACCCCGATAGAGCTATCGTTGTAAAAGTAGCCAGAGACATATCCGTGATCGAGAATATCCAATCCGGGTTGGACGATGCTAGGAGACTTGGGGAAAGCGCCTGAACTGGCCTCGTACCAATTGCCCGCCGCTTCTGTAGTATTGCTGTCGCCCATGTCGGGTGGCACGATCAAGGATGCATTGAACGAGTCTGGGAGCAAGCCGAGAACGAAGTAGTTGTAAAAATCGCCGCCAGTCGTCAATGGGCCGGTATGGTTCGCGTGGTCATTGTAAATGGCGACCCAGATCGTTTCAATGGGCTCCTTGCCACCCTCGAATGCGAAAGTCAAGTTCGCGCCGGGGTAAAATGTGCCTCCACCAGAGAAAATAGAGAGACCACCTTGAATGTCTAAAGTAGGCGATGACATCAAAGCATTCCATTCCGCGTGGGGCTCTACGAAGCCCCATGAGTTAAGAGCGGCATACTTGGTAAGGAACTGCACAGGGTCCTCGCCGTTGATTGCAGAGATTGCTGAGGGCGTGCTACCATTTTTTTGGCTCTCGATAACATCATCTAAACAATGTTAGAAATAGGTAGGACACTTTGAAAAATATACTCACCTTTGAGGTATATCTTTGGTGCTTGTTTCCCGTCTATAGACACTGACACAATCTCGTATGGACTAGCGAAGGAGAAGGACGCCAGTACGCCAGCCGTTAACGCAACATGTGCATCATGCATGGCATATGTGAGAAGCTGAAAGTCGGCTTCGAATGCATACTGATTCGTGTAAAAGCCTTCGTTGATGCGTTGCTGGATATCGGCAAGCTCTTGAGCAACATCGACGGGTGGTTGTTGGTAGCCCTCCGGGGGATTCTTCAGGTAAGCAAGGGTGCTTTGAAACTGGATTGTCTCATTCCAGTACTTGAGGAATCGTGTCGCAACCGCTGGATTGAATGGGACGCTGGCCAAACAGTCATAGGCAACAGAAGCTCGGAAGATGTAGTAATCTTGAGAAAATCAGCAACATTGCGCACATGAGATGTGATGTTTTGGAGAGATTTGGAGGCTTGAGTGAATTCAAAGTCGGTGATACACACGGCATCTTCCCTGTCAAAATACGTTTTGGAGAGTTGTGACTTACTTTCAGGGCTGTTCACTGCGTCTATGATCTCGCCACATTTTGTTGAGCTCGCCGGGGCAGCACTTTCTGTGGTCGATGGCTCTTGTCGGCGATTCAATTGGCTGTGTACATTTGGGAAAGTTCGTGCAACACAGCATGCCGCGAAGAGAAGCAGCCACAGTCTATGAGCAACCATTTCAACCCTTGAAAAATTACAACAAAAGTGCACTCCCACAGCAGACAGCGCCAAAAGGCGATGATGCCCGTCCCTTATTTAAACAATAATCACATCTACAAGCCAAACAACCTGACTAACCCTTACTTTGCACATCAAGAGCACCAATACGAGGGTCGAGAGCCGCGTTGGGGACGCCCCCGTTTATTTTGGCCCCCCGTCACACCCCGTAATACCCAAGGCTGCACTTCGCCCCCAAACAATGCTACAAGCGGGATAAACTCTTTCAGCCCATTACCTGCCAAGCACGCAAGGCTGACGGTTGGGAAGGAGAAGCCGTTATTAGAAATGAATACCACGTCAGACAATGGGACGACTTTGGATTCACCGGTGGTCCGTCGTCGAATCTTTCTTCAGCTGGTGCGCAGAGCTGCAACGCGAAATATTCGTCCGTACCTCCTTTTTGGATTATGTGTTTGATGCTCTCATATCAATCCAGGAAGACTTTTCCAAATCGCCAAATACCAAGCAACTTTTACAATGGCCGCCATCTGGAAAAGAGGATCACCGCCCCATCCCGCACTGAAGCTCTCCTCCTCTCTCTCCACAGACATTTTTCCAGGTCTTTTCGATTGGTTCTTCACCCACCACGCTTTTCGTCGATGGAGCGAAAGGAAAAGTCCTTGGCAGTTGCATTGCATTGGAGGACCAGGCTCAGGAAAGGTCAGACCAGGCCAGTCACTTTTGCCTACAGGCAACATTATCCGTTTTGGGACGTACGTGACACGGAAACTAATTTCGCCTATAGACAACAATTGCTACGTTGGTATATCGTCATCTGAGGGACAAATACCACTCTAATGGCTGTCCTACTGTTGCAGTGTACTTTCAGAAGGACATCTACGAGAGTGAGGCGGTCGTTTTTGAGGACTTTTTGGTAGCTGTGTATGAGAAACTTGGGGATTCAAAAGTCTTTGATAATGATCTTCGGTGCGAGGAGTATGAACGCTACGTACGACACCGCTCCTCTGCCAGACAGGGTCATCGTCGAACTGAAAGATTTAACCTCATACGCAAGGCTATTCACTGGCGCCTTGCAGCGCTCAAAGAGTACGGCGCTTTTATGATCCTCGATGGAGTCGACAGGTGCAACGGGACATTGCGAATTCTCATCGACCAGGAGCTATCAGACCTGCATTCACGCGGCCTAAGTATCTTCCTTACGTCGCGGATCGCCGTCTTTGAAAATATTATCACTTGGTGTGATCATCCAGAGCATCATGGCGCATACAGTTTAGACATGTTCCTTGAATGCAAAGTCTGCGAAGGGGTGCTTTGCTTTCCATGCAAGGAAGCAAACCGGCGATGCGACAACTGGTAAGTTTACATGTAGAACGTTCGTACGACTGTAAGAATGCGCTAATAACCATCCCAATGCAAAGCGACGACAACTCCAACCTCCACGAACCAAACGACTATGTCAATATCAGACTCAATATTCCATTTGACGCAATGCGTGATTACATCAACTGGGGAATAGAGCGCGAACACGGGGATCTTGGCCTCAATAGCCAAGCTCGCAAGCCCCCTCTATCAGCCCTAGGCAAGGCACTGTGCGAAAGCCAAACGCCTAAACCAGCCGAAAAGTACGCCAACAGGATACTAGAAGATTCAGTGGGAAACATCTCCATGGCCAAAGCTAGACTTGACCTCTTGCACGAAGCTCAGTCGATAGCAGATCTAGAAGTTCGAAGAGATCGACTACCCCCAAACATAGTCGAGCTATTCTCCTCCGGCATGAAACAAATCGCAATGCAGACCCAACTCAAGCGAGACCTAGCATGGAAATCATTCGCGATGGCCGCTCAAGACGGCGAAGGGGCCTCTGTCCCAGAACTACACGAACGGTTACACGACTTCGGTACGTACCTGAGTAGCGGTGAAGACATCCTAGAGGCTTCAAAAGGCTTTCTTCTCGCTACAACAGCGCAAACTCCCCAGAGGCTCTTTGCATATCACCGAGATTTCATCTACTACGCGTCTGAGTGGTACAATCTGGACATTCACCGTGCAATGATGCAGCTGAACGGGAATGCTGACGAGAGCGAATCAATGCAACACAATGGGACAGATGTTACCGATAGAGTGACGCGATTTGAGCCGTCGAATGTGTCAGGTGAGCCGGCGGAAGTTACGTCGTACAAATTAGCCAGAACGACTACGACACTGGAGAGCATCGATGAGGGGCCTGCTAAGCCGTTCATCATACGGGCGGGTACACGCGAGTGGAGATAGGAGATGAAGCTACTTTTTCAGGACGAAAGACACTCACTTAAGCTCTAAGAATGATTGCCTACTCTGTATTGAAGTGCTGATTAAACATGAATTGTTGGTACCATCCATCTATTAGTGACCCATCCCATTTCAATCCAGCCAAAACTTCCTCCCACGATCGTCGCTATACATACCCTCCGCCAACCCCTCCCACTCATACGTCTTCAGCAACTTGCCAAAAGCCCCTCCATCAAATCCTCGAAACTTGAATGCCCCAGTCCTAAGAAAATGACTGTCCCTCACACCCTCCTTCATCAGAATTCCATGACCCTCGACGTCGAAATCCATAGGTCCTTTTTCATCGGACCCAAAATAGTCACCTAGTTCTTGCCTGTTCTGATTCGCATCGTGTGAGTTGCCTGGTCCTTTGATAATCTGCTTCGCAGAGAGAACTACGAAGTAGGGTTGCGCGTAATCCGGCTCGTTGAGCTTTGGAATGATATCCGGAAACGCCTCGATGTTTACATCAGGCAAGCCCGAAACCTTCAATCGCCATTTATTCTCTGTAGTGTCGCAGTGAAGATGTCCGCGGCCAACGTGTCCTTGTATAGAAATAGACTTGCTGTGGAATTTCGGCTCCTGGTCTCTGTCGATTGGCTCGGGGCTTTTCCTGCGTTGATGGTGTTTATCATTTCCAAGATCATCACCGTACTGCTTCTCTAGTTCCATTCTTCTGCTCTTCAGTTCGGCGACGGTATCGCTCATCCCACGCGTCTGCATGGCCGGCATCACAGGCTTCGAAGTAACTGGTGAAGCAACGCGCCTTACACCTACCAAATCCAAACTCAACGGCCTACCATAATGATCCTTGACCGTAAAATGCTCTCGATCAGACATTCGATCCGGCACCACGATTTTACCATCCATAGACGCCCACGACCAAGACGGGATATCGCGTTTAAGCTCCCAAGTGTCAGCTTCACTGGGTCGCATCTCTAGCTTACACTCTGCAACCCGCCACACCAACTGATCCTCCAGATTCTTCTCCCACAAACCGTCGCCGTACTCAACGCGCAGCGCATCACGAACAAGCTTCGCAATGCCCCACATGGCAGTCAGCTTGTCGCTGCCCTTGGTAAGATTACAGCTCGTGTATTTCCACACAGCAGTCTTCCAAAAATCAGGCAGCGAGTCGTCGTTTTCACCCACGACAAGCTCGTTACTGTCTTCCGGTTCTTGCATGCGGCCTCTCCAGTGTCTGTCCGGGCCAGCTGTGCGGTCCATGGGCGGAGGGAGTCCGTTGGGGAGAGACTCGCAGGCACTGAGAGACGGACAATCCCAGAAGATTTGCTTCTTTGTGAAATGCAGGATACGTGGTGCCAGCATACGTTCTAGATAGTCATTAGCATACATATTCTCGATGCAAGTGCGCTTCTTCTCGTCCTTCTTATCAACACACACCAACATACCTTGAAACACCCATCCCCTACCATACAACTTACTCCCCAACACCTCCCTCTCCCACAAATCCTCCCTCACAACCCTCCACGCCTTCCCCCCAAACAACCCATCCCCATCGCCCTCATCATCCTTATATCTCCCAAGCCCCACATCCCCCGCATCCCTCCCCCGAAACAGCCCCCCCTCA
>JAQGEP010000456.1:0-21540 GCA_028476805.1 Acrocalymma vagum
TTAGAATATAGTCTTCTATTCTTTACCTTTTACTATATATATTAGATTATAAGCTCTTTATAGGTCTAAAGCTATAAACTATTTAGCTCCTATAAGTTAGTTGCGTAATTCTAATATATTAGGTAGTAGGTACTAGTTTTTTATTATAATTAAGTTAAGTTTCTAGTAGTCTACGTAGAGTTGTAACGTACTATCCTTTTTTAGTACGAATAGAATAGGGTATCTAGCTAGTAATTCTAAGTATTAGATATATTCTAGTTCTAAGTTCTCTTTAATATACTCTTATAAGGTAACTAGCTCTAGCTCTTTTCCTTTTTCTAGTTTAATAATATAATCCTATTTCTAATATTTAGGTAATACTTACTATCCTTTTAGTTTTTTAAAAAGGTATTTATACTTCTAGTATAGTCTAGGTATTCCTAAGGTTATATTAGTCCCTTCTTCTCTTACTTACTATTCTAGTTTAGCTTATATAAAGGTTATTTTAGTTTCTTTATTCTAGACTTATATTAATACTAAGGTACGTAGCTTCTTATCTACTACTTATCTAAGTCGCGTAGGTTTTTTACGTACGTATTTATAGTTTATAAACTAGATAGTTTATTTTCTCTAGCTTATATAAGATAAATATTTAATAAACTATAGTAGTTCTAATATAATATTATAGCTACTTATTTTAAAGATATCTAAGTCTATTATTTCTTTATAGTCTTAAATAATTAAGAGTATCTTTTACGCTTAATCTATAATTCGTAATTCCTTAGGTATATACTTATAGTTAGTAGTAAGAAAGGTATATAGTACCTTCTTCTTACTAATAGCTAGTAAGGCTCGTCCTATTACCTTTTATAATATTAGGCTTTCTTATACTCCTAAATTTAGTATAGCTTTTATTTATATTCTATTAATTATAATAGGTATAATTACTAGGGGTATTTTACTATATATAGTATTAGTAAGTATATAACTTTTTAGTAATCTTCTAAAAAAGGAAATTTATTAAATTTATAGCGAGCCTTATATACTTAGAATCTTACGTAGTTATTATTAATATAGTATTACTAATATACTTAGGTATAACTTTTATTAATTATAATAAGTATTTTTAGGTTTTCCTCTATACTTTTTTCTAGAAAGTATTAGTTCTCTTACTTATTCTAAAGGTAAGTCTTATAGAAATTATTAAGGTATTTTTCTTATATATAGACGTATTAGACGTACCTAGGAAACGTACTATATTATTTCTTTAAAAGAAAGTATATAGTATACTAGTTATACCTATAGTCTTTCTAAGTAACCTTATAGTACTTATTATTATAGTAGTTATAGTAGTAACGCAAATATTAGTCTACTTATATCTTTTTCTTATATTATAGTACTCCTTTTAGAGCCTTTAACGCGCTTTACTCTATACTTAGGCTATTCCTTATATCTTATTCTAGGCTCTAATTTTCTTTATTATTATTATTATTTTTATTCTAGGTAGTTAGTATTCCTTTATAGTACTCTATATAGATACTTTAGTATTATTAAATTAGGTTATAGTATTTATCTAAGAATTATTTATCTAAACGTTAGCTATATACTATATAGTTAGGTATATTTATAAAAGCTAGCGTTATATTAGGTAGTATTTAATTATACCTAATATTAAGAATATATTCTAGTTTTTCTTATAGTTCTATTTAGATAAGTAAGTAGGTATAGTCTATAATAGCTACTTTATTTATATCTTTAAATTTAATAGTTCCTACTACCTAGTAATAAAAATTCCTAGGTTAATTAAAATATAATACTTAGTATTTGTATTATACTTTAGCGTAGTTCTATACCTATTCTATCTAGTTTAAATAGATTTAAGCTAATTCTTTTCTTCTTTATTTAAATTCCTCTTTAGTCTCTTTATATCTATACGTATAGCCTTTCTTCGCGTATTTATATAAAGGTTCCTTATTTATTTTTATCTTATAACCTAGTCTAGGAAATAAGGATTTAGTTAGATATAGTACTCTTAAAGTTTCGCGTTTATATTTATTATATAGTAATCTAAGGGCTTATTATAGTTTTATAAAGGTTATTATTCTTATAGTAAATTCTTTAGTAGAGTTAATTACTATCTAGTTCTCTTTCTAGTTTTCTTCTTTAATATTTATAAGAATAGTATTAAGTTATTTTATTAAGCCTTATAAAGTAATATCTAAAGTATTATTTAACTATTATATTAGTTTTAGGTATTATTCTCTTAACTAGCTTAATAGCTTAGCTACTTCCTTATTAGTAAGAGTTCTTTTTTTTTTCTTTAGAGTTAATTTTTTAATATATTTCCTAGTCTTATAGTCTAGTTTACTAAGGTTAAGATAAGGCTATTTTACTAGAGTTTTAGCGTATTTAGTAATATATATAAAGTTATCTTCTTAGAATTAGCTAGTTACTTTAAACTATTATTAATCTAGCTTCTTAGAATTTATTCTTACTAAAAAAGTAATATATTTATTATCTTCTCTAATTCTAATAATATATTAGATGTCTACTAGCTAGTCCCGCGTACTATTATATATCTTAATAGTCTATATAGCCTATTAACTAGAATTACTTATCTTTTCTTAATATAGGTTTTCCTTTAAGATCTCTACTCTAGAAAGTAGTTTTTTTTTTAATATTTTAGTAGTATTCTTTTCTTATCTTAGTATAATTTATTATAGAATATTACTAGTAGTAGTATTTTTAATAAGAATATTAAGTTTTTAGGTAATAATATTTTTCTTTTCTTTACTATAATAATTACGCGCGAAGTATTCTACTTTACTATAGTTATAGTAGGTTTTCCTATCTTATAGTTTCTTCTATTTCTTTTAGAATTTAGTTTACTTAGTATTTCCTAGTATAACTCCTTTTATATATTAGAATTTATAGTAGTTCTAGTTTTTCTAAGTAGATATAGAAGTTCCTTTACTATATCTAGCTAAATTACGCGTAGGAGCCTTATAGTTATAGGTCTTTAAGTATAATTTATATAAAGCGTTATCTAATTTAATTAATTCTTTATAGAGTCTTAGTAGGGTATTAACTCTTACTCTATATCTTATAAGCTTAGCTTTAATAGTAGACTTAAGGCCTTACCTAAATAAGTCTTAAAGTACCTTATTATTCTAGTTAGTTTTTAGAGTATAGTACTAAAACTTAGCTATATAGTTACTAACTAAGTAGGTTTAATAAAGTCTTTAAATAGTATATATAGTATTTTTATCTACTTTATAAGATTTAAAGTTAGTATAGAGTACTTCCTTAAATTAGTCCTAATTAGTTATTAGTTTATTAACTTTATTACTATCTATATTTTTCTTAATAATATATTACTTAAGGTAGGGCTTAATCTATTATTTAGCTTTTTCTCTTAGGTAAGAGGTAGTAAAAGTTACCTTTTACTTATTTATTATACTTAGGTTAAACTTAAAGTATAAGTCTATCTTAAGAAGCTATAACTAAAGCTTATTATAATTACTATAGTATAGTTCTAGCTTAGTAGTCTTAAACCCTAAGGTAGCTAGTAAATTAATTAGAGTTATTTTAGTATTAGATATCTTAAGCGTATTTAAAGTTTTAAGACTTAACGTAGGTGTTAAGACTTAGGGTTAGTTCTTTAAGATAACTATATCTAAGGTATAGTAATAAGGCTTTTTATAGGGGGTAAAGTAGAAGAATAGTATATTTAAGTAGTAATAATTAAATTAAATATAATAGTCTCTAGGAGCCTATTATCTATTACTTATATATATATAGTTTCCTAAAGTTCCTAGAAGTCCTAGAGGGCTCTTAGCATATAGGACTGTATAGGATTCTAGGATTACGTAACTCTGACGTAAGTCCTCTAGTCCCTTGGCGGGGTTGACCCGCGACGGGGCTACCAACAGTCTCACAGCCTATCGTACTTAACCTACGCGCCCGCCCATCTGCTTCTTCTAGTGAGTTCCTAACAGTTATATACTATAGAGGAGTAGATAATAAAGTAGTAGATATACTTAGTAGAAGACTAGATTATATAGTAAAAGAAGATAAGATAGAGGAAGCTATCCTTACTAAAGATAAGAATAGAGATTTACGTTATAATTACTCTAAGTTAGCTACCCTAATAATAGTAGATAATTTGTAGATTAAGAGACTAAAAAAGATTTAAAAGAAGTAAAAGAAATACTAAAAGGACTTACCTAGTAGATATATGATAGATATTTTAAAAAGAATAGATTTATATATATCCTACCAAAGCTTAGAAAGAAGTTGGTAAAAGATATCTATAAGAAACTAGCGTTTAGATACCTAGGAATTAAGAAATACTTAAAATAGTTTTAAAGAACTACTAGTTTAAAGATATAAGAAAAATAATAGAAGAAGTAGTTAAAGGATACTTATAGTATAGACTAAATAAGTATAGTAGGCACGCTTTCTATAAATTAATATAACTACTTAAACTACTAATAGAACTATAGAGTTTAGTAATAATAGACTTTATTATAAAACCTCTAAAGTTAAAGGAAAAAGCTAAAGGACTAGCTTATAATACTATATTAAATATAATAGATTAATTAATAAAATAAGCTATCTTCTTATTAATAGAAGAAGAAGCGATAGTAGAAGACGTAGTATACCTCGTTACTAAATACCTAATTAGTAAGTATAAAATACTAAAGGCTAAAGAGTAAGATATTAACTAGCTTTTATCTATAGATAGATAGATAGATAGAAAGAGTTAACTAGACGCTTAAGACGTACTTACGAGTATATATAAATAAGACTTAGAATAACTAGGTAACCCTAATAGTAGTTTTTATATATAATAATAGTTAATTATTAATAATAAAGAAGATACTATTCTTCGCGAATATAGGAAGACACCTAAATATATAGGACACGATTACTAAGTAACTATATAGAGGATTAAAAGCACCTAGAGTATAGATAATAGCCTATAATATAAGAGAAATTTATAAAGAAATAATTAAAGAAATTAAGAAATAAAATAAGAAAATAAGGAAATATACGAATAAGAAAAGAATTAAGAGACTAATTCTTAAAAGGGGGGATATAGTCTTCGTTAACGCGAAAAATATTAAGATAAAGAGGCCTAGTAAGAAGCTAGACTACGTTAAATAAAGACCCCTTAAGATTCTAGAATAAATAAGCCTAGTAAATTTTTAATTAAAGCTACCTATTAGAATAAGAAGATATAACGTATTTTATATCTTATTATTAGAAAAAGCCTATAGTAGTATACTATACGCTACTAAAATAATAATAGAACTAGACGATAAATATAAGATAGAAGAAGTTATAGTACTAAGACGTAGGAGTAAGTAGTAGTAATATAAGGTTAAGTAGGAGGGATACTTACTATAGGAATCTACTTAGGAACTACTTAGGAACCTACGCTACTACTAGTAACTAGTAATTAACTTCTACGTAAGAAATCCTTAGATAAAGGATCTATAAGAAAAGCCTTTATATTAAATAAAGGTTCTAAGACTTAGGGAGGATCTAATAATATAATAGAAGGAGGCGAGGCTTTAAGTGTAGCCTTAAGACATTCTACCTTCTTAATATTTACTAGTTTATAGTTATATATGTCCTTCTTATAAGAAGATAGGAGACTAAGCTATTTATAAAGGCGGAGGCACTTTATAGATATTTTAGCGACTTAGCTATAGTATTAGTTAGTCTCTTTATAGTAGCGAAGGGTCTCTTTAGTTACGGACTCCTTAAGGAGGGATAGCTTATCCTAGAGTTTCTTCCTTTAAAACTTAAGACGAGCCTAGTCCTTCTCTATTACTACTAGGTTATACTTTAAATTACGAGATTCGTATTTAAGGTAGGAGCTAGTATAAAGGTTTACCTAGTAGGTGCGCTTAGGATAGTTTACGTAATTTAAATAGGGAGTTAGTATTAAAGGAGAAGAGGAGGAGAGATAGCTTATAAGATTATAGCGATAAATAGCACGAGAATTACTCTTCTATACCTTAGGCATAGTATAAGAAAAGAAAGAGTACCTTTAAGTAAGAAGATTAAGTAGGGCTAGTAGGAACTTATATAAGCTAGTATCTAGAATAGAATAACCTATACCCTAGAATATAGATATTCTATAAATATAATATTTACTAGACTAGTTAGATAATTAGAACTCCTAGCTACAGGTACTATACCTTAGATTATTAGGACGACAATAGTAAGGAAGAGGAGGCGAGTATTATAAGTAACCCCTTAAGAGTTAAGAAGATATAAGAAGGACTATAAGTAGCAGGAGACCTATATTACTATTACCCTAGCGTGCTAATAGTAGTAGGTATATTACGTAATATAATAGCGTTGAAGGTGCACTTCTCCCACTTTTTCCTATCCCTTCTTTACCTACTAGCAGCTGCTAAATACTCTTCGGAAAGGTTACTACTACCTACCTTATAACTAATTAAGATCGTCTTTATGTTTATATCTAACTATACATCTTTAGCAAACGCTCTTTTGCTACGATAAAGCATCCACGTCTCCGTTAGTTGCTCCTATATTATTTAGTTTACAAATCACCCTAACTTCATCTTAGCGCAACTCGCTCTATCCTTCACTTAAGCGCAAACTAGTTGCTATTTTCGCTTAGCATATCTGCTCCTCTAATTTTTTTTATTAATATATAAAGACCAATCATTTGCGCTCAAGACATAGTGACATCTAGAGGCGGGAGAACTCTATCTATAAGCCGAAGTCCAGCGAGCTAATAGAAAAGGCGTGAAAGGGCTAAGAAGACCCGCTTTCGTCATCATTACACGATCGAGAATGACTCAATGACTGTAGATTCATTCCGTAATCGCGTTCACAGCAGCATCTGCGGAAGGAGTGAGTGCGTCCATATATTTGTATTGCACTAGAACTCGGCGCATAACTTCACCCAGTTACTGGTCCTACAGCATGATGATAATACTGCCGCCACGTACATTCTACTACTGTTGAAATGCTGAGGTCACATTTGTCATTATCCTAGTTTGGTCAAGTTTCACTGGGCTCGCACATCTGGCTTTCGCCAATTTCCCGCCCTTTGCGCCCGCCATGTCACCAGTCTGCACATGTGCGTAAAACCCCACACCCTGACACTTCTTCGATTTTTCTCCCACAATAGACACACTCCTTCACGAAACGAAGTAAATAGTTTCCACCCCTATTGAAAACTGCGTCACTCATACTCTCCAGGTCTCTTCCACAAATCTACCAGAGATGGAGAAACGTGCTAGCGGACCGCTTCTCACCGGGCCCCAGAGCAAGGAGGTGTGTGCTTACCAGCAACTTCACACCCACAGCTCTACTAATCTTCTTCGCAACTAGGTAGGATTTACGAACGCGCATTGAGACGTCCTAGTATTACTTCAGTTGACGAGCTTTCCAAAGCTGCGACGGACCTCGCTGCGGAGTGCGGCCTGCGTAAGGATGATGCGCTCATATCACAAGGTTGTATACTGATAGGAAAACAGTACTGAATCGAGCCGTCCGAATCAATCGCCATCATCTTACTGCAGCCGCGATTGTCGCTGAGGAGTCTTCGTCTAATACTTTCGGTGCTGGAGAGTCAGCAAGCGATTTTCCAACAGCTGCCTCTGGCACTCCATTCTCGGCTACTGACCACCCTGATCGTGAGGGTGAGGGCGATGGTCGCCTATTCCTGACAAAGAATGAACTTGAACAATTCACATATAGGGCTGGTCTGATGCTTAAAGGTACTTCTCCGCGTAGCAAGAAGAAGTCTGTTTATGCACGGAGGAGCGTTGAAACTGAAGCTAAGAATGACGAAAGGTTCAGTAGTGTTGCGGATGGGCGAAAGCGCAAGCCGGTTGCGTCTCCGCCACCCGCATCCTACTCTGGTGGCAACGTGGGTCATCACAACAAAAGGCCTCGCCATGAGACTCGGCCACGCCCCTATCATACTCTGTTCCTCCGGGAAAGTCTTCAAAAGTGGTGAAGGATCGTCTAGGCAGCAGTAGTTCCGATTCAGTTGTTTGCAAGTAAGAGCTCTATGCAGCGGGAGCCTTTTGCGACTCATAAAAATAAAGATGTAGCGGAAATAGACGGTCGTAGGTTGATAAAAAATCTCAGGCATTTAAAATCCACATTCGGCCTCACATTCTCAAATCGCGAAAGCTATAAAGACTCTGTGAAATGCTCTCAAAAAGTATAACACCAGACTCTTGAATATTTCGTGGGCGACTTCATTACGCGTTGCCGGATGAGACGCTATCAGCATTTGAAAATGGACTCATTAGGATGAAGGCTGGGATATTGCAGATGTTTTCCAAAGTGAGTAACGTTCATCATAACTAAAGTATTTATACACTCCGCGTAGGTCCGGCTGCTCTCATCGTAGAAATCCACTGCTCAAACCCCCAACTTCATGTTCATGATAGTGTAGTATGATGACGATGCAGTCGGACCCTGTGGGCGTTCATTATCAAGCTAGTTTCTCCACGCAACACTCAAGTATAATAAACGTAGTCATTTAACTAAATACTGGACATGACAAATTTTTGGTATATTACCTCCCACCACCTATTCATGTCGGTAAGTTAGCACATCTGTTTGTGAACTTAATGTATGAGCGCTGGTTCAGAAGTGGGGCAGTCATCACTGTGTACCACTTGAGATCCCACCAATACCCCCAGATTCCACCGACGGGCTTTTTCAAGCTGTACAAGAGGTCCACATAGGCTCTGCCTATTCTAGCTATGTCATTAAGCTCTCGTCGGCTGAAATCCGCCCATTTCTGGGCCAAGTTGGCGGGTACAGGGTTCGCCCCTCCATAGGCAGCATCGAATCGTATCAGAATGTCGCGGATGCCATTGTAAGTGGCACACCATGAGTCCCATATGTCAGGGTGATTCCAATAAGCGAAGATCATCCCAAATTCTCTAAGGAACATGAGCTGTTCGTCGCCTGCCTGGAGTCCGGTGAAGTCTCCTGTGCCAGGAGTTCTGTCTCCACTGATCTGACCTTTGAGACGATTTGAATTGGTCAGGAATGCCGCGAGACGCTGTCTCTGGTCCCATCGGAATCCTCTCCTAGACCATCCACCTAATTCTCGACTCATCATTGCTATGACTGTCCCTGACGCTCCTGGAAAAGAGTTAGGGTCGTTTACGATGTTAGTGAGGATCCAATTGCAGTCGTGAGGGTCATTGTTGTCATCGTCAATACGGCCAAAGAAGCGGCTGATTGTCTGAGCTTCGAAAGGATGTTCAGCTAAGTGAAGCTGTTGTTAGCAAGATACATAACATCAAGAACTACTGGGGTAAACTTGCTCTGATAAAACTGCGGCCTCCACCGTCTTCTGACGTGGTCATATACCCTGTCAGCTGTAGTAAATCTGGCGACAGCCCAACTCGTACAACTCGCGGTCGCGTTGTGGAAGTACTTCATAACAGGTAGCGAATCAGGGTGGGTATCGAACCGCACAGGGGAGTTCTCATTTTGGAGCAGGTCCGGATATGCCGGATATTGAAAGTAGGCTTGTCTGCCACCACAGAAGTTTATGGGCTTGGTACTGCTGCTTGGCTGAGCAGGATCTGCTCGCCCCATGAGTCTATGGAGGGCTAAGATCTCTTCAAGTTCGTCAGAACCTATGTTCTCAGTGAGGTTGTTCGAAATGTAGTCGTCGATTTTAGGGAGGGCGCGTCTGTCTAGAGATTCGATGAAGAATCCAGGCTTGTCGGGTTCGCCACCTGGTCGGTAATCTGGATAGAATCCATATCTGCAAGGTAAACACGTGCAACCACAGCAGGGTATCTTGACGGAACTTTCTAGCGTGCAACTTCCACAGCCGTTACAATTGAGTATGGGATTGAGACCATTCCAGCCTTTATCAAGGAGATTGGTGCCTGGAAGAGGAATCGCACCCCAGTCAATTGGGTCGTTTGGCAGTTCTTGACGTTTCACTAGGTTTAGGAGTCCTGGAACGGCTGAGTCCTTTAGCTCGGACACATTCTCGTCAAAGTTGCTGGTTTCAGCGCGCCGGGTATTTTTCTTGCCCTCTCCATCGAAACATTCCTTACTTCCGGCCTGGTTGAGTTCTTGGACGTAAGTTTGCGAAGGCTTGTCCATGTTCCAGCCAGCATATGTTCCTTTGGCTAATACGCTTTGCATAGTTGAACCCAGGCTGGTGCTCAAGCAAGCCTCTTTGTCCTTGTTCTCGATGAACCACCTTGCGAATTCGTATTGGGAGACAGACATGTCCGGAAGCTCACCACCTACAGCCGATTGATACGGTTCCGAGAATGACATGCCAGCTTGGAGGCCAAATCGTATTGTTGTGCCGACCTCGACGAATCCAGTTGGAGTCGTTTCAACGGGAACAAGTTTGTTCTTGTCGCTCTTGCTGACTTCATCTGCATCTCTTCCACCTTCCCCTGGGCCAATGTGTGGAGAGAAAGTTGCCCCTCCCGGGAAGTTAACATTATACCGACCCCAGTCTGCCTTAACTCGTGCTTCCATGTAGCCGCTGAACGGCACAGCGCCGGCTTTGCCGTTTCCGCTTCGAAGCTGCACTCCCATCTCCTTATATGCAGTGAAGAATGCCCAACCCTTGTAAATGTTGTGGCCGGCCATGCCCTTCTTGCCGAATGTTTTTGTTATGGTTGATCCTTGTAGGCTTTTCGCGGTATCAATGACACCAGAACCACCCATTTTAAATGTCACATCCGTCTTGCCAGTAGGACGGACAAAGCCAGCTGCCTGATGTATTTTGACTTCCGAACCTGGTTCCCACGTCGCGATCATGGAGAACCCATAATGGAGGGCTACGTCGGTAGATCCTTGCACGGCGATGCTGACAGATTCTCCAATATCCCCGCCGCCCTCAGGTACATCGTTGTAATGACAAGTCTCCCCATTGTGATATACGAGCTTGTCAAGCTTTTCAGAGATTTTGAGTCCCTGGTTGTCGTTGAAACTGATCCCGTTAAATTTGGCGTACCAGTCAGCAGAATTGCCATAGAATCTTTCGACCAATGTGTTCAAGTCGCGCTTTTTCTTTCCAGGTGTGTCAACAACAGCATACCAATAGCCTGGGACGTTGGAGTAATCCAGTCGGATACTTAATCTTCCCGTATCTCGTCGGACTAGTCCAATATTGTAATCGAACTTGAAGTCATACACCGCCGAGGTTGGATTGCGCTCACTGATATGATCTGGGATTGTCTGGTCGGCGGACAGAGTAAGAGAGACCGCTCGGGACCAGGAAGGCCCACCACACTCATCGGGCATCTGAACGATTGTTCCTTCGACTCCGTTCTCCTCAACTCTGAAGCAATCTGTGACGTTGGATTGCATGCAAATGATACGCGCCGTTTGCAATTCATGATCCGGTCGCTCCAGAATGTCATGGGGACAGTCGAGAAATTCAAGACCCGGAATGTCCCTCTTCTTCATAGAAGACACGGCAGAGCTATGACCCGCGATGAGGAAAAAGGCCACACCACTATGATTGGGATCCTCATCTTTGAAACCTGCGTACATACCACCAAAGCTCACGAGATCGTAGCTTGGGATGGCGTCAGCAGGTGGAA
This sequence comes from Acrocalymma vagum, assembly GCA_028476805.1. Classification (NCBI taxonomy): domain Eukaryota; kingdom Fungi; phylum Ascomycota; class Dothideomycetes; order Pleosporales; family Acrocalymmaceae; genus Acrocalymma; species Acrocalymma vagum. Next base: position 11,586 of record JAQGEP010000456.1, read on the forward strand.
GCTGTGCCTCGGGGAAGAGATTTTCGAGGTTAAAAGGAGCAAAAGGCCTGGCGAAACCTCCAGGTGGCTCGCAACAGTATGCCTGTTCGCGTCCATTGTGGCAGGAGCTCGACCGCGGATCTGGCCCGCGAGGATCGAGATCGAGGGTAATTTTGCCCAGAGCACAGGTGCTGGAACAAACTTTGGCTGATTCCCAGTTGCACTTGCCGAATGATTTTTTGCGCGGGCAACAGAGCCTTCGAATTCCTGAACCCTCACCGTTAAAAGGATCACCAGAGCCTTTCCAGCCACATCGCGGGTTATTCTTTGGACCTCCGGTATCTGTAGTAAGCTGAAAAGGCTTGTCAGATGGACACGATTTGTTGCACTCGGTCCATGTACATATTTCAAGATATCGCTTCATGTTACCAGCTTTGCAGCAGAAGCTCTTCCAGCCACGTGAACACTGATCAGCGTAACCGCCGTTGAGCAAATCTCCAGACCATCCGAAGCTGTCGTTAATCACGTTGATTTCGCCAATGTCGCACTTGGCCGAACAATCTGTTCTAGCCGCGGTTGAGCGCTTGTCATCCCACCGGCAGTCATTTTCCTGAGGTCCCGAGAAGGATGGACAGCAGATCTTTCGCGCTTGCCTGGAGTCCCGTGTGTTGCATCTGTTTTTGCCATTTTGGTCTGTGTTGCATCTGCCCACTGGTGTATACCCATCCTTGCAAGTTGCGTTCTTTGTAGATGTGCCGCAATCAGATATGTAGCACTGCGAGCCATCAGCTGTACCATGCGCTATCGAAGGACCGTTGTCGGTCATGAATTGTAGGAGGTCATCTTCATCTTGGAGCTCGCTGCCTGTCAAAGCACGGATCAAGTCGCCCTTTTCGTCGTCGATGTCGATAGCCCAGGTCATCAGTCCTTTCAGACCCCTCTTGTTCGCAAAGTCGACTTTCATCTCGATTGTTTTGGGGTCATCATAGGAGATCCAACTATTCTGGCCGTACGTCATGTACTGGATACCTGCCTCTTTGTCCAGCTTGGGTCTAGCTTTCGTGGCTGCCAGGATGTCTTTCACTTCCTTGTATGAGAGGAAGCCTTCGGTATCTGTACATTCTCCTTTCTCGCCTGGGCCACTGAATTCACACCCTGGCGTCCAGCATTTTCCATTTGTGAGTCGAAAGCTTCTCCCGTAGAAACCAGTTCCAAGGACAATTTTGTTTGGAGGTACATCGTTCCTCCAGAACAGGTCAAGCGCCAAATCAATCTCCGTTAGGTTTGTATGACCGAGAACTCTGTTTCCAATTGGATTGTCTCTGTCCCAAACTCTGTTTATGCTTTAGTGTGCATCACCACGTTTGATAATAAGGGCACCTACCCGTGGAGATCATATGACATGAGATTGACCCAGTCAGCAATCTCAGCGCTCTTCTTGATATCAAAATGGCGTAGGTACCAGTATGATGTTGGTGCAGTAAACGTAAGAATATACCGCTTGCCCATGGCCTCTTTCAGCTCTTTCAAAAGTTGAGTCAGGTTGGCACCGTCTTCGGCAACACCTCCACGGTCTTCTGCTCCAGGGTATTCCCAGTCTAGATCGACTCCATCAAAGCCATACTCGGCCATGAAGCCCATCAAATTGGCAATGAATGTCTTCCTGTTGGCAGCAGTGGAAGCCATATTGGAGAACACTTTCTGGTACTTGCCAGGATCATTGTGCGTCCAGCCCTAGGAGAATTAGTGGAATCTCATATTCGGTGATCACATGACTCACACCCAGTGCGATGAGAACTTTGAGCGAGGGCTTCTTTTGCTTCAGGTCAGTGACTCTGCCGAATAACGATGGCTGGAAGTCCGGCATGTTTTCGATCTTGAAGGTTCCAGGTGCAATAAAACCGAATGAAAATATCAAGTGCGTGAGCGAATGAACGGGAATCTCTTCTGGTGTCATTGATCCACATTTCTTCTTCAAATTCCAACCTTCGTAGTAGCCGATGACGATTTGTCGGGAATTGCTAGTTCCCCCATTCGGCTTCGGCTGTTTGCAGTTGCTTTGACATCCACTTCCGCAAAAATCTTGCGTCGTACCGCAGAAGCCGTGTTCTCTGGAAATTTCACGTTAGCTCTCACATAGCTGTAGGGGGACGAAGCTAACCATTAGCCTTGGCGACGTGACCAGGATTCGAAACGGCTCGACAATGAATTTGAACAGAAGGAGGAACATTCAACTTACGAGCAACAGACATTCAATGGACAACCTTGTCCCGAAGTCTTTGCATACTGGCCGCACTCTGCTTTGGCATCGCAATAGGATTGACACCCCTATATTTTCTCAATTAGGACGTTTAGGAAGAACTACCGGGAAGCTTCCTACCTCTCCACAAAATTTAGGGCCGTATCCGCACCATCCTGATGCTCCACTATTACCATTAGTATATCAGAAAACCACCAGTAAACAAGAAAGTAGGGTATGATCAGATAGTCTGTCTTACCAGCAAGATTTGTTGCCGCATGGCTTTCCAGGGCCACAGGTATAATCACCTGAGGTTGCTGTATTCGAGCCGCCTCCTGCCTGCTGCCGAGCAAAAAGAGCCCGAGGTTCACGAAGTGTGAACCCACTGGAGCCGAGAGATTCGTGGGAAGGAGTGACTACGGCATCTTCTGATCTTCGTTTCACAGATTCCTTGGAGAGAAGGTGGCGAGAATGCTTATTGTGATGCTCGTGCAAAGCATGCCCAAGGCTGAAGGTTACAAATAGAAAAAACAAAACGAGGACTTTCCTCAAAAAGAGTGACATGTTTGCCGTCTCATAGACAGGAGACGAAAATGAATGGCTATCGTTAGTACGTCTCTGAAAGAGAGACAGAGATTGCTGGACGAGAGAAACAATGCATGGACAAGTTAGACATATCATCCGTGCGAAAACCGCGGTCAGCTCTACCGAGCCTGCTCCGTGCCAAGCACATGGCCGGGGCGGAAATTTGATAACTACAGCGTATGCAAGAACATGAAGGGTCTTGCTTCTGCGGCACGGACGCTATCGACGTATCGAGTAAGGAAAAGATGATCCTGCAGCCTTAGAGTTCTTATTACTAACGCGTCTGAACGCCCAGGAGATTGACTACGATTTATCAGACGGCTAAGATGACTTTCATGGAATCTAGTCCGGAGCCGGTACCTACTGAAAATGAGGTGCCTACGCCCAGCGCAGTGAGATGTATTGGGCCCAATTTCGGTGTGGGGGTGGTAATCTCCCGATTCACTCTTTCATATCTCAACCGATTTTGGTAGGTTGAAAACCTTCTCGCTACTACGCCACCTTGGCAGCCTCGCCGCACTCATACATATTCATTCCGGTAATGTCCAAAACAAGAAAAATCAATGTTGCCTAACAAGTATTCCGCGGGGGCTAGAGTTGCCTGTGGAACTGTCCAGGTTTTTGCTCTCTACGCCATCTCGCGACAGACAAAGGCCGAGGTCAACCGCACCGTTTGAGGGAGGCTCTTCGTCCCTATGTCCAATATGTCACTCTTTTCTACCCCCATCATGTCGTGGTTTCTATCACTTACGCTCTTTTTGCTTAACATCAATCTCACATCTGCTCAAAGCTATCAGCTTCATCCTGCCGTTGGTTCTGGCTTGTTGAATGCATCTTCAACCTGCCTCACGACATTCAGCGAAAATGTCACCTGCGCGAATAGCGTAGGGCAGCTTTATGCAAATCTGTTCTATGATCCTGGCGATACAGAGTTGGCAACACTTTGTACGACCACCTGTCTTGACTCGTTGACTCAGCATCGAAATCGTGTTGTAACAGCTTGCCGAGACGCTCAGTACTACGATGAATTTGAAAATACGTACTGGATGGCGTCCTATCCAGATGAATTCATTCTCTATGCTTATAACATTGCTTGTTTGAAACGGAGGTGAGACTTTCAAGTAATTGATCATGGTCTGGTCGCTAATACTCCCATAAGCACCGGGCAGTTCTGCAGTTCCTATCTTCGCAGTCTTACGACGGCATCGGAGTGTGATGAATGTCTTATCAAGACGTTTCAGCTGCAGGTCAACTCTCCTTTCGCGGTAGATGACGGAGTACGTCAGAACTACGCTTCGTTTACTTCCTCCTGCAAGGCTACTGGGTATCCTACTACAGTAGCTACATCTTTATTGATCAGCACGTAAGTGAATTCCTTTTAGAAGACATGCACATGATGATTGGATATTCTCTATTTCTTATACGCCCTTCATCCAATCGCTTTCAATCATGAAAAGTTAGATGCAACTGAATACGAAGGCAAGAGGGTGAGATATGAAGCATGATCTACGCTACGGGTTTGATTTCCCGGATGAGGCCGCGTTCCAAGGTTTCAGAACCTACCTAAGATTCTTGAAATAGACTGGCGACTCTAGTCTGGGTCCAAAACACTGTCCTTGGTCATTGCTTCTACTGCCAGTCACATCAGCTATTTCCAAGCCCACCAACACTGACAAACTCAGGCCAACGCCCACTGCAACCTGCAGCGGCAGTTTGTACCCAGTCCGAGCGACAGACACGTTTCAGAGTGTTTCAAAACAACAGTCAGTTTCTACTGATCACCTGTTGAGCTCGAATGGTCTGCCATACAATTCCACATCATTTCCAAAATCAGGATCGCTCTGCATCACAAATAAATGTAAGACATATGTCCTCGCCGCGAACGACACATGTACATCCATAGCTGCCAAGGCATCCATCTCTCCAATCCGTTTTAGAGCATGGAACCCGAATATAAATGAACTTTGCAGGTATAGTCTTTCACAAATTTCATCTTTTTGAGCTGCTGACAGTATCAGTAATTTGGACCGTTTTGTTGGGAACACTTTCTGTATCAGCAATCCCTACGGGGACTTTTCGATCCCTGAAGCTCCTGATGTGACACCAATTGAGACACCGGTGTAAGTACATGCTGAAATTTTTCAACGCACGCAACTAGGCTGACTGTACACCAAGCCCTCTACCCACCAACATAGGTAATGGTATCGCCCCGAATGTGACATCCCGTTGCGGAAAGTACTATTTGATCGATGTGGGTGACGATTGCTCAACTGTGTCACTAAAGTTTAATATCGCCTCAAAAGATCTGTACGTTTAGTTTCATTTTATTTCTCGACAAAATTATTGCTGATACATGGTAGTGTCTTTTTAAACCCTATGCTGAACGGGAACTGCACAAATCTCTGGCTCAACTACACGTATTGCGTTCAACCGGTGGGAGACATCAACACGTATCCAGGTTATGGTGCCGGACCTACTGCTACAATTCCACCCTTTACGCCAGGTCCAAAGACCTCGCTTACGTGGACAGAGCCTACTCCCACCCCTGAGCCAGGCAACTTCATTATTCCATTGGCAAACGACACACGTGTGGATTGCTTCAGGTGAGACTATTAGTACTCTTTCTTGAATAAGGAAGTGACAACGACAGCTACATATGGGTTAACAACACGAATTCCGAGTCTGTTGATTGCTGGAGCATTGCGGACGCTGCTGGATTGGAACGAATGGTAAGACATATTGGCAACGATAGCTGCCCAGCTCACGAATTCCTGCTCATTGATGATAGCAATTCGCGCTTTGGAATCCCTCCATTGAGAAAAATGCGCCTGGCGCTGAAAACTCGTCCTATAGTTATGTTTGTTCGGTCTCCACAAGCGTTTCCTATTGCTTAGGTGTTGCCGAGCCAACTCCCTACTGGAAAGGTGGGTTTTCTATGATTCACCTGATTTTTTGTAGCAGGAGCTGACAGACACAGCAACACCCACAGCCGCGAAGCCGCCTTCACCACAATCTTCAGGTGAGATAGAGGGTTGTCTTGATTGGGTGCATATCACTGCGCCAAGGAACTGCGCCGTGATGCTAGATAACTTTGGACTCAGTATGGCCGATTTCCACAAAATGAATCCGTCCGTTGGAAGTGACTGCTCTGGGTTGGCTCTGGGGTCGCACTATTGCCTCTCTACAAAGGACTTGGGAGTTTTTGCTCCTGACGATGGAGCAACTTCTCCTAGCCCAACGTCGTCAAGGCCGCCTACAGGAAGTGGTACTCCGACACCCATTCAGGTATGTACAACATTCCATTCAGCTCTGACCATATTAACTTTTTCTTTCAGGATGGTATGGTATCTGGCTGTACTAAATTCTACTTTGTCGTCGCAAATGATGGCTGCTGGGCAATTGCCAACGCGAATTCCATCACACTCGAAGACTTTTACGCGTGGAATCCGGCGGTTGGCAAAGATTGCGCAACCCTCCAGCCAAATTACTACGTCTGTGTCGGAAGAGGTGCAACGACACCATCAGTTACATCTCGCACTACGACACAACCGCCTTCAACCACTACTCAACGCGTGACTTCAACGAGCGCAACGCGTCCTGCGCCTCCTGGACCCACTCAAAGTGGCATACCTGCGAATTGTAACAAGTGGGTAATGCAAAAAGACGGAGTATATTGTTATGATATGGCACAAGCTGCAGGCATTACGCTTGATAGACTGTATGCTCTGAACCCCGCACTCAATGGGGATTGCAGTGGCCTATGGCTTGGGTATGCCTACTGCATTGGCACAGGATAGTGGAATTGCATTATAAGCATTCTTGTAGCCTGAATTGATTCTTAGGTTATGTTATGGTTCGCGGACAAGAATGAAGGTTCTTAACCAGCAACAGCTCTGGTCTTGTGTCTTACTCCCTCACTTGAACTTGAGATTTCCATCGCTCGGCAATGACCCTCTTTGGACAACTTCGAAAATGTCTGCCCAATCTTTGTCCAACTCCACCTCGTCCCCCTGGACGGCAATGCCCTTCTTTGAAGCAATCGCTCTGATCTCCTCAGCTGCCCCGCCAGCGCTTGAATATTCATTTTTCCACGCCTTGACCAGAATTCTGCCCAGCCGAGCCTCTTCTAGCTCTTGAAATAATTCTTGCTCTAGTCTGTCGCAAAAGATTTGCTCATTATCATTATTCGAAGGGTCACACCCTTCCACAGGACACACAGGCTCCCAGCAGTGGGTGCTAACTGAGAGCGACTGTTCAGTGTAATCGTTTGTCATGAGCCGCCAAACGAATGTAGCCCAGTAAAAGAGATCTTCTTTGACACTACCATGCAGCGCAGTTTCGTCATAGGGTATCGACTCGTCTGTCACCATTCCACCTTCACCATAATCCGTTTTGTCTCCTGTGATGTCTGCGCTGATGAATCCAGTGATTGCAAGGGAGTAGTCGGAACGCAACCAGATTTGCTGCGCGGAGAAAGTTCGGAGATATATCGAGTGTGAATGGACAAAGCTGAGTGCTGCAAGCCCCTGCAAAGCCCAACGATAATACAAAGATAACATTACTTTGTCATTTGGAGATGGCGTCTCGGGCACAGGTACAGTCATGACCGGTAGCCTTAGACCGAATGGGCCAGGCGATAGTTTCTCGACGACGAGGCTTCCGTCCTCGAGTTCGCCCACATAGCTAGTCACCAAAGTCAAAAGTGTCAAACATATTCAAAGCCGGGAGAATGCTTACCGAACAATCCTTGGATGGTCCCCGCCCAAATGTTCGTAGACTAATCGCACTTTAACGACAGGCCAGCCTTCTAGTTCCCTGTAATCCCGCACATGCCCACGTGGCAAGTTCGGCCAGCAGATAATCACATTTTTTCCATCTTTATGGGGCACGCAATACGCTTTTTCGAAGAAATTGGCATACCAGGTTTCCGAATCACCGGGTGCTGTGCTTGCTTCTGCGGGAACAGGAATGCCATTATACGGGAATCCCCTCAGCTCTTCAATGGGGAGAGTGTCTGATTCCATCGGCTGGGGATTAGAAGAAAACAGCGAACCCATTTTGTGTGTTGTAAGTTGCTGTGTGAGAATCAGATGTGCGGGGGGGATAAATCGTTTATATATCGCCCCCGCGCCAAGCAGGGATCCCGTGTTTTGGAACCAGGTACCGTGTCCGTGCGCGCAACGCCCATAGAAAAAGTGGAGTGGACCATGACTAACCGTAACAAGTAACTTTATCAAAGCGCCATCCAAGCGCCTAACAAGGTCTATAGTCAGATGAGGTCGAAGATAGTATAGCGTAAAATTTAGTACATATATCCCTCGCTCCGTACGATTCCGCCTTGCACGGACCAATTCTTTTCAGCCAATCAGAGAAGTAGGATTTTCAGACGATTATCAAACACCAGATTTCGATCGTAATGTTACAGGGGATAGATCTATCAGATTCTATTACAAAATTACTTACTTTTGCATTTCTTTCGATCAGAATGGGTCGCCTAGAAGATGTAGATACTATTAAGTTTACAAAATACTTAAATAGTAAGTAGAAACCCCCCCTTCTAGAAGCAGGGCTGCCTAAGGATTAGGGGCCACTAAAAATTAAGGGGGATAGCACGTTTAGAGAGCCCTATTTGCCGGATAGAGTAGATACTAATTCTCCTATTAAGCTTTTTTAGCTATTTTTCTTAGACGAGCTTCTTAATAGGATTGTATATTATACAAATTAGTAAGCTTAACTCTAGGATACTAAATTCGCACGTCGTTAGGTACCTACGTCTATATTAGAGCTATATCTGTACTTAGGAATCGTCGTCTACATAGGCGTATACCCTGAGGCGTTAATTCAAGAGTATTAAGTTTAGTTACATCCACACTCGCCCGCATACTGTATGAGTAAGTATATAGGATAAATACGATTTAAATAGCTTAATCGCTTCGTCTATCTTACAACGCCGTATCAGGATTTTGCAAGCACGTTTAGAAGAATCTAGGAGGTATCTGTAAGAAAGGTTGTATCGGCAGCGGTACGCTTATATAACAATAAAACGAGTCTAACCTGAATAGGCTAGTGTGATCCTATTTATAGGATATAAAAAGGTAGGAAGTATACTAAATATAGTAACAAGACTAGCCTGAATAGGCTTAGTGGAGTAATAAATATTAGATAAGGATTGTATTATAATTAAAGAGTAAATGAGTGATGAGTTATGTTTCTCTTCTAGGAGAGATAAGAGCTATATTTATATACAATTTAATGCCAAGCCACTAAGCTTTTATAAGTAATTATATCCTACAAAATAATTCCAAATGCTTATTCCAAATACTTTTAGCCAATTATATATTATACTATTATATAGTAAAACTTTAATTATTATATAATTGAACTTTAATTATTATATAATGGAACTTTATAATTATATACGTCATACAAAATTCGGCAATTTTATACAATTTTATAAGGCTGATTATAAGGCTGTTTGTAAGGCTGATTATAAGGCTGACTATTACCAGGTAAGTTGTATTACCAGGTAGGTTATATAAGCTTATATTTTTACAAATACCTCTACTAAGCCTAGTCTACTAAGTAAAATAGCTAGAAAGTTAAGTATAGAAAATACTTCTAGTACTTTATAACTAATAGTAACTACTATATAGTAAGTTTTAGTCTCTTTTAGCTATTCTAGCCTATTATAGGCTATTCTAACCTATAATAAGTCTCTTCTACCCTTAGTTATAAAGGTAATAAGATTTAAAAGTAGCTAAGAATTCTTATTTATAATTAGAAAGAGCTAGATATAAAGAAGAATCTTCTTAATTATACCTTTAAAAGTAAGAAACTAGCCTATTCTAAGTATACTATAAGTAATAATACTATATTAATAGCTAAGTACTACCTCTAGAATATCTATAAGCTAATAGTAACTACTCTATCTAGATATATTTCCTTTAAGTCTATTCTAGCCTATTCTAGCCTATTATTAACTATTTTAACCTAGCCTTAGTACTACTTGTAAAAATATAAGCTTATATAACCTACCTGGTAATACAACTTACCCGGCAATAGTCAGCCTTATAAACAGCCTTAAAAACAGCCTTATAATCAGCCTTATAAAACTATATAAAATTGCCGAATTTTGTATGACGTATATAATAT
>JAQGEP010000457.1:0-21481 GCA_028476805.1 Acrocalymma vagum
TTATTAGGGACTTCTATTCTTTAAATATAATCTAATATACGCTTAATCTTATATAGTAAGGTAGTAAAGAATTTATTAGAAGGTTATTTTAAATTAAAATAAATTATATTTATAGAGATTAATATAATAGTATTTATCTAAACCTAGTCAAAGATAGCTAGGGGTTCTTTCTATATAGCTAGTTTTAGTAGGTATAATAGCTTCTTATAGGTTATATATCTAGTAGGTTTTAGTAGAGGAAACTAGGTAGAAGCTTAAGAGAGGCGAAGGTAGTTAATTAAATAATTCTTAGGACTAGTCTATCTTTAGAATTTATCTTATTTCTAGAGGGCTTCGCGCCTCTCTATATCCTACTAGGTCTTAAGACTAATAGTCTTCTATTCTAGCTATATAAGGAGGGTTTTATTAGCTTTATACGTCTTAGAATAAGTAGCTAGCTAAATAATCTAGTTTTAATCTATATTAAGCTATAGTTTAAATTACTTTAACTATTTTATACTAATAATATAGTTCTGCGTTTCTAGGTCTATAATTATAAATAGGTAGTTATAGATATACCTTCTATTAATTCTTATATATAAATAAATATAATATTATATAGGTGTCTAGATCTAGTCTAAGAACCCTTTAACTATAATAGAATATAGTAGAGACTAAATTAAAATATAAAGAGCTTTTACTAAAGATTTAGTAATAGTAGAAGAAATAAAAAGAAATCCCTAGGTACTAGTATTAATAAGGGTATTAATTTAGATTCTATATCCTTTTAAATAGAGTACGAGGGAGTACTAGAAGTAAGGGCCTCCTAGTAAGTATAATAGGTTAATAGATAAGAGGTTATACTTATACCTAGGCTAGAGTGTTTTCCTAGGTATCTCTATTTCCTATCTAGGGTTCTTCGCTAGTATTAATAAAGTCTTTATTCTAATCCTTATTTAAGTCTTCCTCGAATCTAATTTCTCTTACGCGAGGATTAGGACATTCTCTTATAAAATATCCTAATTTACTATAATTGTAACAGGCTGGTCCCTGAGGGCAAATGCCAGTTTCTCTTGGAGATATAAAATTAACTCGATAACTCCTAAAATCTATAGAGTTAAATATATATATACGAAGTAAATAGGAGTAAGTGTGACACCTATTACAGTCCGGGACCCCTACGGGAAGTGCTCGGCCCCTAACGGGGACTAGTCAGGTCCCGTGACCCACGGATATACTCTGAACCCCAAACCCTTGAGCTTCCCTCAAGGATTTGTCTCTCTTTACATATATCAATACAAGCCCATTACATCTCACGTGCTTTACCTGCCTGCTAGTTATCCCTCACAGTAAGATCCTAAAGTAGAACTAGTTTAGAAAGATAGGGCCTAGTCTACGCTTAGCAGAGGAGGTCTAAATACTATAAATAAAGTCTAGTACTTTAGAAAGAAGCTCTATACTACTAGGGTAGCTCCGCCTAGCTAAAGGTTAATCTATAAGCCTAAGGGTAGGTTAGCCTAAGGATTTATAGGTTTACCCTATTATAAGCTCTCTCCTTCCTTAGAAGTACTATTCTTTAGCGCGTATTTAGTATATTTTACTACTAAATAGGCTACTTATACTAGGTTTACTTTAATATTTAGCCTAGAGGTCTATATATCGCTTAGTACTAGATTATCCTATCTCTAGCCCTACTAAAATTTTCTATTAAAATAAATAACCTAATATTACGTAGTAACTTCTACTCTATACCTACTTTTTACTTTATTCTCCTTACTATAAGGTCCCTCTACTAATTTTAACTTTCTTTATTACTTATCTATATCTCTATAATACTACTAAAGAAACGTAAGTATTAGGTTATTTAAGTTAATAGCTCTTCTTTAAATACTATAGATATTACTCTAACTTATACTAACTCCTCTTATAGAGTTAGTAGTACTTTTAGTACTTTTATACTTAGTAGATTCTTAACTAATAAGCCTTTAGTTTAGCCTTCTATTAAAGTTCGCGTTTCTAAGTCTTATACGCCCTTAACTTTTAAGTTTCTAGAGATTATTAATCTAATAGAATATTCTTACCTTAACTATATTAGAAATAGAGAAGCTTATTCCTAAAAGTCTAAATATTATAGTACTTAAGTTTTAAACTATAATTAGTATTAGGCTAGTAAAGTATTATATACTAGAAAAGTAATCTTTCTTATTTAATACTTTTAATTACTAAAGCTAATTCTTCTAAATTTCTAGATTAGTACTCTTACGCGTACTCTTTTTAAGAAAATTACTAAATCTTACCTTAATAATATTCTATATCTTATATAAGAATTCTTTTACTATAAAAAGATATCCTCTAGCTAGTATAAGTTCTATAGCTTATTCTATAAGAATTCCTATAAGAAACTTATAGAATATACTAATAAATTCCTAAATAATCCTACTTTTAACCTTAGTTCTAGTAGAGTTCTAAGCTTTCCTCCTACTATTATAAAAATTCTTTAGGATCTAGCTATTACTTAGTATAAGTAACTTAAATAAGTTACTACTACTATTAATAGCTATTAGGGAATTTACTCTACTATCTATTTCTTAAATAGAGCTATTTATAAATCTTTTAAAAGACTTATTTAGGTAGTAAGTTTAGAAATTTTAGATTTAGAATCCTTTAGTTTAACTAATATTCTTTTTAGGTTAATCTAATAGTATTTTTAATAAAGATACTAAGCTTAATAAGAATAATATAATTTCTTCTACCTATCTACTTCTAGGTATAACTTAATTTATTAAAGTTACTTCTTAATAGGGCTTTAACTACTAATAACTTCTAAAGGGCTAAAAATAAGGTTTTTATAATATAGGTTTTTATTCTAGAGTTTCTTAGGCTTTAAAGATACCTAGCCTATAGGCCTTCTTCTCTTTATTTATTAGGCTTAATTATTTTCTCTTTTTAGAGGTAATCCTAGAATATAGTTCTACTATAGTAGCTTTTTATAGGAATTTAAATTTATTTTTTATTATTTTTTATATAATTCCTTTTTCTATAAATACTTATTTATAGGTTTTTTAAGAATCTTATTAATAGTTTATCCTTTATACTCTAATAGTCTTTTATCTAGAATTCCTATCTATTTAAAGCTTTTATCTAAAGTAGGTTTTCTTCTAGCTTTTAGGTTAGTTTTAGATCCTATATCTATTTAACTAAATATTTCTTCTATTATTTACCTCTATAGCCTTAGAGTTTCTTCTATCTTTCTACTATAATATATTCTACTTACTATTTCTATTTATTATTAATTTTTACTAGGAATAAAGAGTTATTTTTATATTTCTAGCTTAAGAGAGAGTTATTAGCTACTAGTTAGAGGTAATCTATATAAAAAACTAGGTATATATTACTAGAAATATTTAGTTTAATATTATAAGAGCTATATAACTAGACTACTTTAAACTTCGCGTTCTTCTAATCTAGTAATTTATTTAGTCTTAAGTTTAAAAGGTAGTTTTTATACTATAACTAAACCTTATCTCTAATATAGAGTTAAAGTAAGTCCTTCTAGTATTAGTTAGTATACTTTTCCTACTTCTATTACGCTACTACTAATTAGGCTTAAATAAAGTCTATTATTTCTTTAAATTTTATTATTAAGGCCTTTACTACTTATTCTAGAGTAAAGAAGAACTTATATAGTATTTCTAATTATTTAGAGAACCTAAAGTCTAATAGTTAAATATAATAGCTATACTATAGAAAAAAGAGAAATATTTTTATAGATATTACTTCTACTCTATTAATAGCTATTTATACTATTAGAGTCCTTATAGACTAGTATAACTATATCTAATTTATATAAGCTTAGAGTATTTATTCTACTATAGTATTAATTTACTCTATTAATCTATTAGTCTATAGGTAACTAGAAGTAGAAAGTTTCTACTAAACTTAAGTAAGATTATATAGTTTTATTTAGAATTCTCCTATAAATTAAGCCCTATAGTTAGATATAATATACTTAAGAAACTAATAATAAGCTACTACTTTCTCTAGAAAGTACTTTACTATTATTTTAGTTTCTATATTTAGTAGAGAGATTAAGATAACTCTCTTACTTAATTAGTTAGTAACTACTATTAAATTTTAGTTTCTACTACTCTTAGAAAGGTTTATAATAAAGTCTATAGATATTTCTTTTTATATTTAATAAGGAATAGATAGAGACTTTAATAGTTCTTATTAGAGCTCTCTCTAGAGTTTTATCTAACTATATATATTATAGTTTTAGACGTAGTAGTAGATTACTAAAGATATTCTAGAAAAGTAAAATTCTTATATAAGAATTATATAAGTTTTTTCTCTATCTAGGTATCTTATAGCTAGAGAGTTATATACTCTAGTAATAAGGCGTATATAGAGGGGTTTAAAATTAGGTACTTAGCGTCTCCCTTAGAACTAAGACTATTCTTATTTATTAAGAGAGTATTCTTAAATTATAACTTTTAAACCTAAGAAAGGTAGAAAGAATCTCCTTTCTTCTAGAATTATAGTTTAAATACTCTAGAGGGTTCTATCTATTTATAGGGCTATTTCCTAAAGCTACTTAAGGGGCTACTTATCTATTTAAGTTTCTATTAATTCTCTTAGTATAAGGATTTTTACTATATATATAAAGAACTAGAGGTTCTTAAACTTATATCTTTATATACTATCTTCTAAGATTAGTTAGAATAGCTATAGGTTTTAAAAACCTATCTAGTTATTATTCTTACCTTTAAAAACGTTCTATTCTTATTTTAATAAGGTATCTACGCGAGAGTTAGCTATTCTAGAGTAATACTAGAAGGTTATATTATATTAGCTTAGTTTTTTAGCCTAATAGATATATTACTTAGAGAGCTTCTATTTCTTAAAGAAGTAGATTAAATTCTTATAGTTAGTATAGTAAATAGTATAAGATATAGATTAGAGTATATAGTTCTATTAGTATAGATACTTAATTATAGCTAAGAGTTCTTTATTATAGATAGTATAATTTAATTCTACTAGAAAGAGTTTTAAGAATAGGTATATTATAAGGTAGAGCTTTCTATTATTTCCTACCTATAAGAAGTATTCTCTAATTAACTATTAAAAAGTATCTACTTCTAGAACTCCTTTCTTAAATAAGTTAAAGTAAGCTAATATTAGCTTAGAGTAGAATATATTCTTTAAGAAGTTAAAGACGTTCTACTATTTAAATCCCTATTAAAAGCTTTTTCTTTTTCTTATTAGTTTTATAAGTAGGTAGACTATCTCTAAGAAGTTCTTAATAAAGGTCTAGTAGAAGTTAGTAAATCCTATAAAGCTCTAAATTTCCTTTATTAAATAGAGAGCCTTCTATTATTAGATAGTAGTTAACTTCTCTAGGTCTATTTAAATTCCTTCTCTAGCTTTAATTATAAATCTAAGGTATTTTATTTCTATTTATATAAACTTGTACTTTTTTATATCTAGCTATAATTCTACTTTTCTAAGCTTTTATACTACTCTCTTAACTTTTTTCTTATAGTTCTTTTTAGTTCTAGAAGAATAGATAAGAACGTTATTAATATATACTAAATAGAAGTTATCTAGATATTCCTAAAGTATATAGTTTATATATCTTTAGAAATTACTTAGCGCGTTAGTAAGTCTAAATAGTTGTTAAGACTTGACTAAGTAGTAAAGGCTTAGGGTTGGTTCTCGGGGATGGCTGATCGAGGTGCAATGATGAGGCGTTTCACGATTGGGTAAATCAGAAGAGTATGTTCAAGTAGAAACTTAGATTGAACACAATAGTCTCTAGGAGGCCATTGTCTATTAATTATATACATATAGTCTTATAGGATTCCTGCTATGTCCCACATGGGATTCTCATAGGATGTCCTATGGTCCCAAGCGCTAAGGTATTGCTAAGCTATGGGATCGTGGGACTACGTGA
This sequence comes from Acrocalymma vagum, assembly GCA_028476805.1. NCBI lineage: Eukaryota > Fungi > Ascomycota > Dothideomycetes > Pleosporales > Acrocalymmaceae > Acrocalymma > Acrocalymma vagum. The sequence continues at coordinate 5,933 of JAQGEP010000457.1, forward strand.
CCCGGAGGTGACGTAAGACTACTAATCCCTTGGCGGGGTATCAGGTTGACTTCCTCGTAGCCTGTCAACCTGTCGTACTTAACCTGCGCGCTTCGCACCTTTGTGATTTGGTGAGTTCCTAACAATAGTATTACCTACTATTTATATAGCCTAAATTAGGTCTAAAAGGCTATTTTCTATTCTTCTCCTAATATAATTTAGATCTAGTAAAAAGCCTATATTATATCTACCTTAGTAAACTATTTTACTTTAAATAATTAGAATAACGTTTTTCTAATTAGTAGAAGAAGGTAGTAATCTTTTTTAGAGATAGTATTTAGCGTTTTATAATTAATATAGAAGTATAATTCTTTTCTAGGTTTATAGATAAATAGTACTAGTACTATAGCGCTAGATTTACTTACGTAGATAAATTCTCTATTAAGGTATTCTATAAGAACCTATTTAAGTACTATTAACTCCTCTTTTATTATATTATATATAAGGCCCTAAGGAATCTCTAGCTCTCTTCCCTCTACCCTTTTTAAGGAAATTAAGAGGTCTATTATAGGTCTATAAGAGAGAGGTAGGATATTAGAGAGTTTCTTTTTAAATACCTTCTATAGATTCTTAAAAAAGTCTAGTAGTAGTTTATCTATATTAACTATCTCCTCCTTTTTAAGAGCTTTTTTAATATTTCTTATAGATATAGTAAACGCTTAGAATTTATTATTCTTTCTTTTATTTCTTTAGTAGATATTTATAAACGTATAATAATTAACTTAGAAGGGAGTTAGTTTAGTTCTTTCTTAGTTCTAGATCTAAGTTCTAGAGGCTATAATATATATAGATTTTTTTTATAGGGCTATAGTTACTCTATTTCTATCTATCTAAGGTCTTTCTAAAATAATATTATATTTCTTATTTCCTAGACTAATATATAAGAAGACTATTTTCTTATAGCTATAGATATTAAGCTCTACTCTAATAAACTCCTTTACGTAATATAATTCTCTATTAATTCTAGTAATAAATTATACTTCTAGTATTCTAATATACTTAGTTCTACTTCTTCTTATAAAGTTCTATAATATAAATCTATATATAAGATACTCTAAGTTAAGTATAGTATAAGCTTTTATAGTTTTATTAACTAAAGTATATATAGTTATAGAATTTCTATTAGGCTATTTTATCTAGAATTATTAGAATTCCTAAAGTAGCCTTTATTTCTCTAATACGCGCTTTTATATAAAGAATCCTAATTTTTTAATAGGTCTAAGTCTAAGGTAGATACTTTATTAAGTTTCTTATTAGTAGATCTTTTATTATTTCTACTTCGTACTAAGGTTACTTAAGTTAGCTTCTAAGTAGAAAAAAGAAAATAGTAAAAGAAATAGTAATTACTATCTCTATACTAGAAGTACTTCCCTACTTTTTTTTATTATTTTAGAACCTTATTTATTACCTACTTTACTTACTACTAAGTTAGTTTCTTAAAATTCTTAAACTATAAGTTATAAGCGTAAGTTAGTTTCTAATCTATTATATTAAAATTCTTTTTTATATTTAAAATAAGTTTTATATTACTACTCTTACTTTAGATTAGGTTCTTATTTACTTTTTCTACTTAGAAGGTATATTATTTAATTATCTATTCTATAAGAATTTAAATAGAAACTATAGTAGCTTTTAGCTCTAGTTATAATACTTAACTATAGATACTATAAAGAATATTATAGTTTCCTATTTCTCTAGAGTTATAGGCTAACTACTAGAACTAAATATTAAAGATATTAAGTAATTCCTTTATTTCTTAGAAGATAGAGATAAGTTTTACTCTTACTTTATCTACTTCTAATTTATTCTTATAGTTTTAGTAGAGATATACCTATATTTCCTTCTCTATTATTTTATTATTTTAGTAAACTAGAGTAAGAGTATAGTTTACTATAGAATCCTCTATCTAACTAATAATATAATATAGAATTAGTCCTAGCTTTTCTTAGTCCTAAAAAATCTTATTAATTATCTAGAATTTCTATTATTTCTAATACCTCTAGTTACCTCTAAAGAAGGCTAGGTTAGTAATTTTATATTTTATAACTAGAGTTAGAGTAATACTTAGAGGGGAAGGACTATAAGTTTATATTATAAGTAATTAATATACTAGAGCTATAAGGAACTAGACTTAGTACTATAGAGTTAGAGTATTCTATAGATTAGGAGTTAAAGTAGAGAGAGTTAAAATTAAAGAATCTAGAATTTTTACTTTCTAGACTCTAGTAGTAGTAATAAGGTATTTTCTTACTAGTTAGATTTTCTTTTTAGTTTCTTAGGAGTTATAGCCTTATTCTACTAAGTACTAGTAAAGGTATCTTTCTATAGTTATATCTTCTACTCTACTATTAAGAAGTTTTTAAAATTCTTTTATAAGTTCTAAAATATTAATATTCTACTAAGCTAAGGTACTATAAAAGTTTCCTTAGGTTATTATACTTACTAGTTCTCTTTAGAGTAGTAACCTATTTTATATTAATAATTAAGTTAATTATAATAGGCTAGTTTTTAAGGGTAAATACTAGTTTCTCTTAGAGATATAAAATTAACTTAATAACTCCTAAAATCTATAGAGTTAAATATATATATATAAAGTAAATAGAGGTAAGATCCTAAAGTAGAACTAGTTTAGAAAGATAGGGCCTAGTCTACGCTTAGTAGAGGAGGTCTAAATGCTATAGACAAAGTCTAGTACTTTAGAAAGAAGCTCCGCGCTGCCGGGGTAGCTCCGCCTAGCTAAAGGTTAATCTGTGAGCCCGAGGGTAGGTTAGCCTGAGGATTTATAGGTTTACCCTATTACAATAATTATAGTATAAATTAGATTCAGGCTTTACTATAGAGTCCCGGGGCGCTATAGTAATCTAGGGTGTATAGTAATAGAGAGGAGTTAGGCTAGAGTCCTTTAGAAATACATAGGTAGGGTAATAGGGGTATACTAAGGTCTAAGGTTAGCTCGTTCCTATCCTTATTCTAGGCGCGGTTATTAGTTCTAGTCCTGCGCTAGGTATAGGTCGTATCTAAAGTAGTAGGTTCCTTCGCTCTAAATTATAGGTAGTTAGATAGGATACTATTTATTTAAATATATTCTATAGATATTTAAAACCTAGATTTAGCGTTTATAGGAAAGGAGTAATCTTCTTCTATAGGTATATCTTCTACTTATCCTAGTATACTTAGCCACGAATTATAGTACTAATAAACTTAGCTTTAAATTTAGGAAACGTTTCTTTACCTATCTCTAGGTATTAAAACTAGGTCTAATACTTATCTTCTTTAGTTCTAGATATAAAATAAGATAATAGAAGAGAAATTATTTATTCTACTATTTAGAATTATAGTAACTCTAAATCTAATAGGTATTAGGGTTCTAAGTATTATTATACTAACCTAGACGTATTTTCCTAGATTAATACTTAGTAGGCTTATTTATTCTAGAAGTAATCTATATTAACCTTAAGTCTATCTAGGATAGATACTTACTACTATTAGAAGGTAGGTTTAACTCTATCTAAGAGTAGTTTAATTAGTAGGGTTTATTCTATTAGCTTATTTAGTAGTATTACGAACCCTAGTATTTTAAATAGGACTTAGATAATATCTTAGGCTAAAAAAATAGGTATTATTCTTAAGGGTCTAGGTAAGGTTAGGGGCAATTCTATAGTAGGTACTAGCTAGTCTACTAGAAGAAAAGCTTATAGGTTTATTAATTATTATTAGAGCTATTATATTTATTAATTAAGTATCTTAATAGTAGCTCTAGAGTCTATTACTATTAGATTAGTTTTAAGGTTTCTTCCTACTAGAGGGACTCCTACTAGAGGGTTCTTACTATTTAAAGAGTCTAAGCCTTCTTTATAGTCCTTGTAACAGGCTGGTCCCTGAGGGCAAATGCCAGTTTCTCTTGGAGATATGAAATTAACTCGATGACTCCTAAAATCTATAGAGTCGAATATATATATACGAAGTGAATAGGGGTAAGATCCTAAAGTAGAACTAGTCCGGGAAGATAGGGCCTAGTCCGCGCTTGGCGGAGGAGGTCCGAATGCTGCGGACAAAGTCCGGTACTTTGGAAAGAAGCTCCGCGCTGCCGGGGTAGCTCCGCCTAGCTGAAGGTTAATCTGTGAGCCCGAGGGCAGGTTAGCCTGAGGATTTATAGGTTTACCCTATTACAGTCCTACTCTAGCTCGCGAGTAGGAGATTTACTTTTCTAGAAAAGGAGTATTTCCTTATTTATAGGCTAGGTTCTAGCTATCTATTAGGTTATCTATAAAGAACCTAATATTAGTAGTAGTAATACTAATATTAGTAGTTATATCCTAAGTTAGTAGGTTATTAGTAGTTACGTATTTCTACCTTAGTATACTTTAACGCGTCTTTTTTAAGGTTAACCTAATCTAGTTAAGAATTAAGAGGTCTAAACCTAAAGGCCTTAGTTAATAAGAGGTCTCTAGAATCTTATCTATAGTATCTCTAGAAATATACTAATTATATATTATTTTAACTCTTAGTTATTTAGGCTTATTATAATATTCTTTAGATACTATTACTAGTAGGAACGAGTTCTTTTATATAATATATTAGCGCTAGTTAATTAGTATCTAGTACTAGTAGGACTCTACTTAGAGGTATATAGGAGTACGTAGGAAGAAGGGAAACTAAGAATATATTAATTACTAATAGGCCTTATATAAAAGGATATAAAAGAACTACCTATCTATCTAGGAGGATTTAGGTTCTTTTATAAGGGCTAAATCCCTTCTAGTAAATTTCCTTATTACTTCTTTCCTAAGCCTAAATATAGTCTAGGAGAGAGGTAGGTGTAGTAGTATATATTAGTTCTATAGAGAGAGGCTAGACTAGGTTTAATTCGTTCTCGACTCGTTTAACGCTATAGGTAGTCTAAATAGACGCTAATTTGGATTAGACTCTACCCCACCAACTAGCGCCTTAGCGAGCGAGCCGGATTGTTACACTTTGTCATGACTCTGGGAGAGATGATCTGTAACGGCTGTTACAGACGACGATTAATACTTATTTAGCTAACGTCGTATACCTCTATAGCGCGTTAATTACTCCTTAACTACTTTTTTTAAGCTACTATAATAGCTAAAAGAACTCTACCTTCTTTATTACTTAATTACTACTTGCTTTATTAAGCTATTGTTGTTTAAAATTTACTGGTGAGAGATCTAGGTTACGTGGCACGCTCGCTTATCCTAAACGGTAGTGCTTTAGTGTTTGTCGGTTTTGTTATATTCGATGATTACAACACAAGGTATTTGTAGTATTTATTCTTCCTTCTTTTTTATACTCTGTGCAATACTTGTGGGGATTATGCTCTGGTATTTGGATATGGAATATGTTTCACCATTCAGAATACAAAGGAAATTGAAGAGGAAAATACTAACTTTGCGGTGGCATTACCGAAAATCCTCGTCGACATTGAGACTGCAATTGAGCTACGGACAATCAAGTGATATTTAGAGGCTAGCTAGGTTGGTCACGGCAGCGATGCGAGTAGACTCATCGCGGATTTCAATAAGAGATGCAGTGTTAAGACGTTGTGCCTCAGCCATCTAACCAAGAAAGGATTTAGGCGTTGTTCAACTTATTTGCTGATGTCAGATTCTTGACCCATTGCTCTTCCTTTCCATCTCCAATTCCGCCCGTCTGGCATTACTATGTCACACTTTGTACCATACACTTATTAAGCACATATTCCTGGATTAACATTACGAGATACGACGCTAGAAAGCCCGCAAAGACGGTGCCTGCCGACGAAATGCGAGGGAAAAAGTCGTCGTCTTCGAGCTGGGCACAGTGGTTTCTGGGTTTGGTTAGAGTTGGCAAAATAGATGTGCAGAGCGACAAGAGCCTTAAAACGAACCCTGCCGAAGACCCAAATTGGAAACCCGAGTACTGCTAGTTTTTGCAGGAACAGAGCTTGAACGTATATTGTCTTATCTTCAAAATAATACCACATTTCCGACCAATATTCATCCCAATCTGGACTCATTCATAACGCCAAAATGAGTGATAAGATCAAGAGGCACTTGTCATACCTATGCCCTCCTGTGTTCATCTTCTGAGACAGTGCACCTTGGCCACTATGATGAGTTGTATATACGGAACATTTATGGTTGATGTGCTTGCGTTGTCTGGTGAGCTTGATTCAAATCTGCACAGTATTCGCTGCCCACATATGAAGTACATTAGAGGAAATGGCCGGTGAGAGAGATTCTGCGAGTTTATCAAATTGGTCGACAGTCCATCTATGCTGCCATCTAATGATTACCTGTTAGTAGGAGCGTACCCTTCCTTTTCCTTCATGCTGATTGGCACTACGTCTCAGAGCTCAAAGATGTAGTTCGCAAAGAGTCGATTATTGTAGATGCAGCAATACACGGGTTGGGATATTATATTAAGTCAACGCGAACGTCATTCACTTCTATCAATGCACAGCGTTGTCGTAGTAAAATCCAATTACCGTAATTAGATATTTAAGAACACTCCTGCGGCAACGACTTAGTCGCAGTTGCAGAACCAGTGGTATTCACCTCAACAAACCCTGTCTCATTCAAATACCACGTCAAGCCCTCCAAATCCTCCCGCTTATCCGCAACTGTCCAGCCATTCCCAAACCACCCAAACTCATTCCCATCCACAAACTCGGTATCAAAATCCTCCCACCGCACCTCCCGAAGCGCTTTCACCGCATGTACACTGCTTCCAGGCCACAGCGCCGTGACTCGCCCTCGCATGCGTTCTTCTGGCGATGAGCCGGGCGGCGCGGTCTTGTACCAGCTGAGACAGTCCGCTGTGTAAACAGTCCGCTTGAAATATTCGTCACAGAAGCGGGTGAATCTATCGACGGAAGCTCGTTTGGGCTCGATCGTCTTGATATTGCCGGATGCGAGTCTTTCGAGTATCTTTCCGATATACACATGCATTGCTTCGATGACGATGAGAAGACTTCCTGCTCCTTGGAACGAGTTTGGTCCCAGCGATTGGAAGAAATTCGGGAAGCCATCTGTGCAAAGGCCTAGGTAGGTTCGGGGACGATGGCTGTATTTTGAGCGCAGGTTCAAGCCATCTCGTCCGTAAATGGGAAATCCAGTTGAGGTTGAAGTGTCGAATCCGGTGGCACAAATAATCGCATCGACGGACCTGTGGGTGCCGTCTTTTGTAGTGATTCCGGTTGTGTCAATGTGTGAGATGCCAGTGTCAATAGTATCTACGTGCGGTAAGGCGAGGGCTTCTAGATACCCCGGCCCTGGAGTGAGGCGTTTGCAGAGAGGAGGAAACCGTGGTATTATCTTATCCAACAAATGCGGTTTTGCTTGAAGGCGCTTCCGCATCGTCTCCTCGTATAATTTCTCGACATTGGCGTACCGAGGATTGCCTCGCTGGGATACTCCATAAAATCCTTGCAAGACCATCTCAAGTTCTTTGCGGTACTCGACATAGGCTGCCGGGTTCTCGCGCCATGCGTCTTTCTCTTCTTCCGTGTAGGTAAAGTTCCCATTGATAGATCCAGCTCCGCGTTCCTTGACATATTTGTCGCCAAACTGATTGGCTATCCAGGTCTTGCCACGGACGTAGTGGTCCATACGCACCACTTTAGGAGCTAATGTTGGTACGATCTGGATTCCACTGCTTCCTCCGCCAATAACCGCAATCGACTTGCCCTAGGAAGTATCTATAAGCTAGCTTCCGAAGTAAATTCAGGAGAGTTCACTCACTTCTGGGTCAAACGAAGTGTCCCAATTGGCACTATGAAGCAATTTCCCCCGGAAGTCATGCAGACCTGGTATCTCAGGCCACTTCCATTCATTCAGAGTACCTGTTCCAGTGATAAGCACATCTGCCGTATCCTCGACGATATAAGGCTCCGGTGCGCCATCAAGCTTCAAGAACCTAACAGTCCATTTGCCGGCTATCTCATCCCATCGCGCCTCAGTGCACATGTGCTGAAACCTGATAAGCTCGCGAATCCGGTGCTTCTGAGCGACGGCTTTCCAATATTCTAGAATCTCGGGAGCGGAAGCGTAAAATTGCGTCCATTCGGTAGACGACTCGAAGCTCAGCTGATAAGAATGGGATGGCACATCTACAGACAGCGGCGTCAATATCATTGGCCATCCAACAAACGCAAAAACTGCACCCAAGCACCAGGAAACCGGGATGAACATACCGCAAGCACAACCTGGGTAACGGTTCTCGAACCATGTGCCTCCGAGTTCTGGGTTCTTCTCGTATATGGCGAGGTCGATGGTAGGGACGGCTTTCCGAAACTCGATGGCTCCTACGATACCCGATACTCCCGCTCCGATGTAAATGACCTTCAGCGGCCTCGGATCGTCAATGCATCTTTCCGAGATTAATGGAGATGCATAGTCTTGGATTTTGTTTTCATTGACAAAAGGCATTGCGCTGGCGGGCATTTACTGATTAAACGGCTGTACTCAGGTATCTCAACGGCGTGGAAGTATCTCACAGCGTGTATATGCACTTATAAGTTTTACTTCAAATACACCATCTGATCAGACACAGCAGATAAGCACGACTCGGATAGCAGGCCGGATGAGGGTGAGATAATGACCATCATGTTTGAACTCGGCTTGACACCCGATCTTCCAACAGAGACCAAACTAGCAGGCTATTCCGAAGGTACTTGTCTCGCCACGTTTTCCCCGCAAAAGCGTCGGAACCGTTCCTTCCAGGTGAATTTCCCCATCAGAACTGCCAGGGCCTAGAAAGACTGACTCAGGGTTTGGCTACGCTTCGGCACATTGCCTCCTGCTAACGACGTAGTCCAGAGCACTGACACTCTGCAATTGGCGGGATGGCATCCGAAGCTGTCTGGTGGCTGATAAGCAGTGATTGGACGGCGGCTCAGCTGCTTGATCTGGGCCACTGCAACCCCATGCAGGCCCATGTTTATATGAACCGGTCGACTGGAGCCAAAGTGAATAATTTTGTCTCCATCTTGTTACACAACCATTGTTGTGACCGGTCTCCACTTTCTCGTTTTCCAGTCTCAATTCACTTCACTCCAAGATGGAGTCGATGAAGCAGCCGCAGCAGCAGGTCAACGACAATGAACTGCCGACTGACATTGAAAAGAAGGCAATGAACCTAGAGCCGACAGTTAGCTATGCGCCTGGAGAAATACACCGCGTACAAACCACCGAAGAACCAAGCCATGGCGAGTTCAAGCGCTCGTTCACCCAGCGACAAATCCACGTACGAGCTCATCGCTCCCCGCAAAACTTATTGTCGCTTTGCTGATTAATCGAAATTATAGATTATTTCCCTTGGTTCAAACATCGGAAGTGGAATCTTCATTGGCATTGGCAAAGCGCTCGCTGATGGTGGACCCGGCAACATGATCCTCGCATATCTTATGGTCTGCACATTGGTGTGGGGAGTCTTGCAGACACTCACAGAGATGACCATTGTGTTTCCCACATCTGGTAACTTTATCGACTATGCGGATAGATGGGTCGATCCTGCACTAGCATTCGGCGCAGGCTTCTCAGAGTGGCTGGGATGGACCGCAATTGTTGCAGCAGAGGCGGTCTTCTTCTCTGTCCTGGTTGGCTTTTGGTCGCAAGGCTCGGTGCATCTCGCGATTTTGTGTTAGTCCCAGTTCCATCGAGGCCTTTCAGACTTTGAATATGTGCTAACACTTCACAATAGTGACGGTATTCCTTCTGGCAACCCTCGTTATTTTCCTCCTCCCAAATACCTACTTTGCCTGGTTCGAATACGTAACATCCTTGATCAAGATCTTTCTCTTCCTCTTGATCATCGTGGTGTCAATCGCTATCTTGGGCGGCGCTGGCCCAAAGGGCTACGTTCATGATGCGAGCAGCTGGACAGACTTACCAGTGTTCAAGAACGGCTTTGGTGTAAGATCATTGCATTTGGAGTTAGGAGATGAGAAACTAATGATACTGTACCCAGGGCTTCGCTAGATGCGCTCTCCTAGCCTGCTGGGCTGTCGGCGACCAAGTCTTCATCGGCGTCCTGGCAGGAGAAACAAAGTCTCCCCGAATGAGCATGGGTCACGCAACCAAACTGGTTCCATACCGCGTAATGGGCATGTACATGACGAGCGTACTTCTCACAACATTCCTTGTCCGATCAGACAACAAGAACTTGCTGGGAGGATCCGGCACTGCAGCTTCGCCATTTCTCCTTGGTCAGATCGAAGTCGGGATCAAAGGCCTTCCAGATCTGCTGAACGCTTGCATGATCCTTGGTGTGTTGGCTATCTCTGCCGAGGCCGTCTACCTTTCATCGCGAATTCTGAGGACCATGGCGCATCAGAAACTTGTGCCGCAATTTCTGGCCAAGGTTGACTCTCAAGGTCGGCCTCGATGGGCATTAGCTATCACTGCCGCCGTTGCAGTCCTGCTCACCTACATCGCCCTCAGCTGTAAGTGATATTTGCAATATTTTACGCCAAAGATGGTAACTAATCATCCTAGCCACCGGAGTCGTCGCGTTGAACTGGTTCATCAACATCACAAGCTCCTCCTTCTTCACCAACTGGCTCATCATCGGCTTCACCTCCTTCCGCTTCCGCGCGGCAGTCAAAGCGCAAGAAGACAAAGTGTTCTCCGACCCATTTGCATGGAAATCCAGTCTATGGCCGCTCGCGCCCGCCTGGCTGCTGACTGGCTCCACGGTTCTCCTAGTTTCGTGTCTGTATGCTGGAATCTCGCCCTTGGTAAGCACATCTTTCCATCTTTACTTGCTCACAATGGGATGTGACGGCGTGGCTAACTCTACGAATAGGGAAGCTCCAAGTTCACCGCAGAGAACTTCTTCTCCTACATGCTCGGCTTCATCATGATCTTCGGCCTAACTTTCATCTACAAAATCGTTCGCCGCACGCCCTGGCGAAACCCCGCGACGGCCGACCTCGTCACGGGCCGGAAACCACTGTCAGAGAAGCAAATCGAGGAACTGGAGACATATTATAAGAAGACGCGATGGCAGCGATTCAAGACATATGTACAGTTATGGTAGGATTGGATTGGATTGATTGGATTGGATTTGTCCGAAACAATGTACAAGTAATTAGTGTTAGGAAATGAGATTTTCTAATTTGTCTACATGTATTGGGCTGAGGAAGCTTGAGTGTCGTTCCAGGAGGCTAGCGGATCGGTATTTCCTAGAAGTCCATCAAACATCATGTTCGCAACGATGTCGATCGCATCTGAAGACAGCCCGAAACTCGCGAGAAAGTCGCCGCTCATGTCGCCGTGATCTGTCGCTGCATTGAGCACATAGTCTATGCCTCCCTTATCTCCCGAGCTATTGGTAGCTATCATCTGAGTAGTACTAGTCGATGGGTTTGCAAACGATGCGCACTCAATCTGCAATCCTGCTGCCACCTGGACATCTGAGGCCAACATGTTTTGTTCCGCGTTCCCGGAGTGCGGCGTTGCCTGCGACGTAACCGTCCAAAGAAGCCGTCGGAGATGTTCTAGTTCTCGTTTACGTGCCATGGCAAGGCGATTCCCTCGCGCAATCATCTCGTCCATGATGGCAGCAGCGGCGTCTAGGATACCGGGCTTCTTCAGCTCCGATGGGAGAAGCGCCTTGACTATCTGGACTATGGTGGCGGCTGAGAACAAGCTTTCGAGTGGAAATGGTAGGAAGACTTCTATAGTCACGTTGACGTCGTTAGTTCAGGGTCACACATTGAGTTATTGCGCAACGTGTGATACGTACCAAGCATGCTGGTTTCTGATCGCGAGGCGAGAATCTCAATGGTCTTGATAGCAGAGCTTACACACGTCTCAATCAACGGCTTCGCAGCGGGGGAAATGTCGCAATCTAGTCGAGACCGCTCTGGTCCTCTTGCTAGTCTTTCTTTCAGGATGATCAAGAGGATTGGACGGGTGGCGAACATGGCGCACTGCGATGAGTCTTAGCAAAGTGGAATGGATTTCCTTAGTATATCCTGGGGAGAATAGTACCTCATGATACGACATAGTTACTCGCACGACCGCGGTGGGATCAGATTTGACCGCATTTTGTAATTTCCGATGTACTGTGTCCTCAAGCTCTCTTGCCAACGTGGCCAGCGACCTAAGTGTAGATTTCGTGCGGTCAAGAAACGATCGATCGACACCTGTATCCGGGACATAGACCGCTGAAAGAAGCACATCTTATTAACAAACACGTCAGTCAGCCAGGAAATCATGAAAATACTCACTCTTCAATATCTCAGACATCAGCCTCGACACCTTGATATTAATATTGAAAATCGCATGGCTGTGAAACGACCCCGAAGCACTAAGCACATCAGCGGAGATATCGCGGTCATGAATGATAACCGGACATCCCGTCGCAGACGAATAATGCCGATCTAAAACGTAAATCGTCCACCATAAATCGCTATATTGTTGTGCGAGCCGATCGCCGATTTTGGCTCGTGGGATGTTGGTGTGGAAGCCGGAGAACATTGCGAGGCGGGCGGCTTGTCCGAGCTATGTTTGTATTAGCATCATGGTGTGCTCGAGAGGTTTACGGGAGGTGATTTGTACGTAGGTATATGCTGATCCTCTAACATCAACGCAGTACATGTAGAGCGATACCAAGGCTAGCACTTGCACCGCCATGATGGGATCTCGTTGCATTTCGGGAACGGTTGGCAAGAGAGATAGTGCTCTCGTGAGATACTCGAAGCCAGGCGGCTGTGTACGGTTGATAGCCAGCACGAGGAACCCTTTTCCAAAAGCAAGGACGATCAGTAATTGCACAAACCACAACGGCCGTTCTACTACTTTGCCTTGTGGATTACGGTAGAATTCTCTCACTTCGGCCGCGAAGGCGTCTTCGTCAAAGAAGCGGAGGAGTTGGCCAAGATGGAACTTCACCGCGTTGAGTGCATACATGGTGTAGTCTTCTGGAGGTAGTCCTTGTATGTCGGTGGGTTGGCTGGTTGTTGGGCTACTCCATGGCAGAGAATAACTATCTCCGTCTACGGCAATCTCAAACTCTTCTGGGCTGTTGGGGTTCAGCGCTTCTTTGAGCATCGATGTGACTTTGAAAATGAATGATACGCTCGACGCTTGGGAGATGTATACTTTCCGATGATGTTAGCCGGATAACAATGCCCATAGCTGTTGAACATACACCATTGTGTCCCCGGATAACGTTTGTCGTGGATGAACGTTGACGGGTTGGAAAAAGGACTGGTGTGCAGATTCTCTCCCCATTGGTCGTCAGTTTGACGTTCTGCTCTTTCCGGTGCTATTTCGACTACTTGACTACTTGGCCTCTCATCGGGTAGCGATACTGAGGCTATACATCTGTTACCCAGCTGTCCAAGGTGTAATCTCGGACAACGCTACCTGGACTTTCCATGGACAAATCGGATGGAGTCTCGTGCGCTTCCTCGTTTGCCGAGCGCGGTGTTGATTCATGAGCATTCTCCGCCCGGCGCTGGAGGCTGTGTAGGTATCTGCTTCGTTTAGATTCCAGTCATTCTGAGAGCCAAATCGAAGCGTGGCAAACTTGCCGCTCTGAAACCAAGATACGTCTGCTATCTTCAGACACTACACAGCGGATTGATCGTCTTTGACATGAAATGCAAGGGCTCACTCCAGAGCATTTCACTTTACTCTTGCGGCACGCATCGCAACTGCAGAGCCTCAGCTGCTTGACACTCAAAGTGGGCATTGCATTCCATAACTGCACCTACGCAATAGCTGTTCTGCGACTGTGAATATTAGAACGCCGGTCGCGTGTGTTCATCATGCAGCTCCGACACGCCTAAGTTGGGAAGTTGTTCGACCGCTGAAGAAGATTGGTACGGAGGACATCGGACAGTGGGTTGGAGTCTCTAGGGTCCCAGCTGCCAAGATGTTTATCTTTTCTGGGTCTGAAGTGGCTTATCGTGCATAGGCAGATAGACGTATGCATGAAACACTTTGCAGGTGCTAGAGATGTATGGTGGCGTATTCGCTCTCTTCAGATGCCATGACTATTTCTTTCGATTGTTTTTTTTAGAGAGAAAGAACACCTTTCGATGCTCACTCAACGAACATGTCGTATACCCCAACTGGCGTTCATGCCCAGAAGTTGAATGTGCGGGGGAATAGAATCAAGTCTGGGGAAAAGAAAACGGGCCGATTGACATCTTGGGCTTCTTTTGCCACCTCGGGATGGCCTTCTTGTGCCAGACACGCGGAAACGCGTGACAAAGGCGTGAACGCGGGGAAAACCCAACTGCTTTCAGGTTAGATAGTAGAGTGTCGCCTGTGTTTCCCACGTTCTTTGTTAACGGGACCGAGGCTTTGCCACTGTGCTAGGGGCGTACGTTGGATAGTGGTTGAGGAGCATATCTCGGATGTCTTTCCGCCAATCGCTGGAGATGCCGTGGACAAGGTGCGTTATCCGTGGAAGGGGAAAGGATACCCACTTACTTGCAACGTAATGATGGCGGACCGGAAGTATAGATAACTTTGAGCAGCAGAACAGCATCTCAGTCATACAGATAATGATTTTACATGTGCGATCAAATTCATTCTAATTCACAAAACAAGAAAATGGTTGAAATTAAAACATACGATATCCCCCCAACGGCGCTCATGCCCAACTCGCCACTACCGCTGATCCACTACATTGGATTTCTTTCAGAAGAGCAGCGGACCCCAGGATACATCTATGACCGGTTCCAAGACAACGGGTGGCAAGTGCAGTGGCTTGTTCGCTACGGCCACACGCAGCGCGCTCACTATCATTCACGCTCACACGAGTGCATGGCGGTGCTAAGCGGCACGGCAACCATCCGCTTCGGCGTAGCCGACACAGATCCAGACATGGAGAAGAACACGCACGGATCAGCGTGGGAGGCTGGTGGCATTGAACTTGAAGCGAAGCCTGGGGATGTGCTTATCATCCCGTCGGGGGTTTCGCACAAGACGTATAATTGCTTGCCTGATATGGAGTTTAAGCGGTTGAGTGGGGGAGATGGTCATGACGTTAGTGACGGAGAGGAAAGAGATAAGTATCATGCTATTGAGCTGTCGGGCTTCACGATGCTGGGTGCTTATCCGAAGGGTTACCATTGGGATTTCTTGGAGGGCGGCGAGTCGGAAGGGAATTACGAGGCTGTTTGGAATGTGCCCAAGCCTGATACAGATCCGGTGCTCGGGTTCGATGCAAGGGGTCTTGTTGGGATCTGGAAGGCTACTAAGAGCATGCTGTAATGGTTGAATCCGAATATGTTGAAGGTTCATTCAAGTGGCGCCGTGTTAAATCATTGTGGTTGTAGAGCGCTTCACTTCTCGGAATCCATATGTATCACCAGTCAAAAAGTCCACCGATCAGACTCAGAATATATACTAATAGACACACTACAAGACATCCAGCACTCATAAATCCACTTCCATCAATCCAACCAATATTCAATAACCCTCTTCAACCCCCCACCACAATCACCCATCCAACCACCCCCTAACAATGTCTACCTCCCTCCCCCTC
>JAQGEP010000458.1:0-21433 GCA_028476805.1 Acrocalymma vagum
AATAAATAGAGAAAGTAATAATCTACGTATATTATTTTATATATAACTAATACCTACTTATAATTACCTTACTAAATTAACTTCAGTAAGTTTTATTTATCTAATTCTATTATAACCTTTATTATATATAGGATACCTATAAGAAAACCTATTTTATTAAAATTATATATATTATTATTAATTGTTCTATATTTAATAACTGTATTATATATAAGCTTAAACTAGACTTAAATTATTATAGAATTCTTAAATTTTACTCTCTTATAATTATACTTACGCGTCAACTTAGCTAAAAGCTTAGCTTAATATTTAATAAAGATCTTTAGCTAGTTAATACTATCTACCCTATAGTATACTAAGCTAGTAGCTTATTAGCTATTTAATAGATTCTATTATATTAAGGAGGAAATCTATACTTAGATACCTTTAGAATATAATAAATAATATCCTCCTCTTCTAGCTTAGTAAGTTTCTTTAAATTAGGCTTATAATTTAATTAATAAAGGATACTATTCTAGCGCGTAATGAGTGTACTTATATGGATATAAGGTATAGTAGGGGTTTGGTAATTACTTCTAATTAACTAAAGAAAGTACTAATAAGAGCCTCCCTTTATCTCTAACTATTCTCTTTAGCTTTCGTTGAGCCATAGTATAGTAAAGAGAGAGACGCGTTCTCTTGGCGCGTATTTACAGCTCGCTTGTCCGAAACGTTATCCATATCCATGCTTAATAGATATGGATATTCACTAACTTCTTGGATATGGACTACCCAATACATCACTGCATCCTATACTAAATTCTACAGCGGCTTCATCTCCAAGACTATAATGGGCAACTGTCACTCCAAAGCTCAGGGGGGTGATGTTGGGGCGAGCTGGCACAGATCCGACCAACCCTTCCTTTCCTCTAATACTAGCTATGTGCCGTCTCACATATACTCCCAGCCTACTAAATGAAACACAACGTGTCTTACTGTGTTTCAGAACCATGGGAGCTTGACGGAGAGAAATCACGTGGCTAGCGAAATGTAACTTCAACAACAACAACCTCTTTAAAAACCACCAACAGAACGCTTAAGACCTGATCTTAGAAATGATACAACAGTATGCGGAAATCCAGGGGTTGACCGTCTGGGTTAAGTGCTTGGGCTATCTCTCAGGAGATGGGTCCGATGCTGATGCCGGGAGAAAATCAGGCTGCAAGGACATGCTGGCTACGGACTCGAAATAAGAACTAGTTCCAATGTGGGATCAACGTCCCTACAACATTCTTCCCCTTCTTCTTCCTCTTCCTACTGCCAGAGAGCACCAGCAACCACTGAAGACACTTATCTCAACTGAATAAGAGATCCACATGGTGATCAAGACGATACGAAAGAGCAAGGGATTGGACGATGCAGATACTAAAAATCAGGTCGAGTCCGAGCTTGTTGCCGCCTTGTCCAAATTTAACAAAGGATGGAAGCAAGACCCAGATCTTCGAAAAAGCACTAGATATCGAGGCGGAAGTTATCTGAAAACTTCTCGAGAAATTTATTCGGCGTTACGGTGTGTTTATAGACTGGTCTCTTAAGATTTCGTTGGATGCAAACAGTTCTTACTGCTTTTGCTCTACTCAAAGTTGGAGTATCACATTGCATATTTTCGTAATAATATCAGAAAGATTTTGGCGAACATGTACTTTACTTTGCCACAATTATTGATGACTAGCGTCATTCCCTTGTCTTCATCATTCCCAAAAAGAGTAGTGGGCCAGTTCTGGGCCATTTCCCTTCGTTCCAGAATTAGGCCACTTCAACACATCCCAGAACTAGGTCTTCTCAGAATACATTCAAAATGGCTGGAAGTTATTGAAGTATTTATCTTCAAGATGGCTCCTATTCGACAGAGCAACATTGAACGCCGAAAGGTGAGCGATGAGTGTCGGCTAAACCTATCCGAGCATATTCGTAAGTACTCGGCCTTCAAATAAAACAAGCGAACAAAGATGAAGAAAACAGACTAGGCATCATAGTAAAACCGTCAAAAGTCCACATAATTCCTAACGCAAGTGATGCATACGCGTGGAAAGTTCTCTCAGGAAAGGAGGAGTTCTATGCGAGGCTTTTCTCCAAAAATCTGAATGAGACCACTGAATAGGCGCTCTGGAGGCAGGGTAGTGATTAAAAGTAATGTATACATTCTGCCATGTGTGTATGTATATGAAGTAAGATTAATATACATATGTGAATGACTGATCAGTTAGTGGCAGACCACGTGACTATAGGTGTCGTGGGATTACAACTTAACATAGTTTTAACCAAGTTATAACGCGGCTTAACACTATAATTAACGTAGTATAGTTTAGAGTAATTCTTTAATGTGGTTTAACACCATCGTTATGTATGGCTGGTAGCTCAATAAGGCTAGTTAGCATCGTCCTATCTTCTCTCTCATCCTGTAGTTCAGCGGGGTCCTGATCTACAGGAAGTTCTACGGGCACATCCTGCTCTGGGAGTGCCCTGCGTTGAGCTACCTTATCCTTCTTGTTCCTGGAGGATTCACCAGGCAGTTCTTGACGGATTGTTCTTCTTCCTCTTCTCCGAAGCAGGACCCAAGCAATCAAACCAACGATTATAGTCATCCCTGCTACGGATCCAACAACTGCACCGGCAATATAGCCGTCGTTACCATTTTTTGGGCTGGCACGCGTCGCAGTAGGATTTGTTGGAGAATCTCCTGTTACAGAAGGATTAAACATAGTCGAGATCGCAGCGTCGGCAAAACCACCAAATGGCTCTGTCAAGGTGGCGCCTCCATATCCCCTGCAGATTGTCAGACACTACCATCATAGGCACAGAACAAAAGGACTGGACACTCACGATCCACCTATCACATCCACTACTTTCTGAGGGACCTGGTACTCTGGAGCGTAAGGATTGAATGATGAACTCCACGTGAGGTTGGTTAAATCAAATAAAGCCACACCTCCCCATTGATCACATTTCATGGCGGTAAGGTTCGGGAGCTGGCCACTTGTTTCTACCGCGTACAGGTCCACATCAAGCGATCCTCCAACGGTCATCATCTGCCGCGGGCCGGCAGTATGGCATGTATGGCCGAACTTAGGATTATTGCCGGAGTATAGTTTTGTCCAGGTGAAGGATGGCAGTGAAAGGACGTAGACGTCATCATACATGATGGATTGTATTGGATCATACCCTCCATAGATGTATCTGTCAACGAGTCAGATAGTAATCTAAAGCTGTCCTTACCAGAGCGCGTACACATTGTGACTAGAGTTATCTTTTGCAGATTTGACCCCTGGGAGGACGCAAAAGTCGATGCGCGGGGGAGGCGTTTCACCCGAAGTGGATTGGTTGAACCAAGTTACATCGACTTCGTTGAATGTATCGCACAAAGAGACGATGCTAAAGTCAATCTGCGTGCGTTAGCACAGACCTAAGAATCTGTCAAGCAAAAATATACCAGAACGCCATTACTGAAAGTA
Source organism: Acrocalymma vagum (assembly GCA_028476805.1). Lineage (NCBI taxonomy): Eukaryota > Fungi > Ascomycota > Dothideomycetes > Pleosporales > Acrocalymmaceae > Acrocalymma > Acrocalymma vagum. Next base: position 3,492 of record JAQGEP010000458.1, read on the forward strand.
TTAATTTTATCGCTTGCACTTCGCATACCTCCAAACGTCACCAGAGTGCCGTTGATCGTCTTTCCAAATCTTGGGCCGTGTACTAAACCACCAGCTACGCGAGGAGCGCCTAATGTGTCCGTCGACACGTTTCTTGCAATTTGCGTGGCTAAGTCGATGATAACCATTCCCCCGAGATAAGTGATCTGGTTATGGGTCTCATTCGACATAGTGCCGTTGACATACTCTGTCATAGAGTACAAAACGTATGAGGAGCCACGATCGACTTGGCCGTTCAAAAAGAAAGCGATACCGAGAGAGATAGCTTCGGTCACTGCGCCCCAATTTGGACGCCGGGGCACAGCATAGGTTAAATCATATTGGTCCCATGCCATTGCTTCGGTGTCATACGACCACATCGAGTATTGGTCCGAGTCTGGTTGTTTCCAATCTGGATCGCTTTGGTTAGCTAGGAAGGTAGAGCCTCCGAAAGTGAAGAGCCTCCGATCTTTGGCAGGACCTCGGTAGAGGGCACCTCTAACCATGTTTGGGGGGTTGGCGCCCATCTTTGTGTTCCCAAACCGCCCAATCCTTTTCTCAGTGAAATTGCTGGTTGCGTCCCATGGCACACTCATGTCTATCTCAAAGATATATTTGCCTACACATAAGCTACAAGTTATCACAACTCTTTAAATGCACAACTCACTAAATCCGAGCCAAGTGGTTTCATTTGTGCGATATAGCTGCACTCCGCCATCCACGAAAATGGACCTGTCTCTTAGCATGGCTGGAGGGAACAGTAAGTACGGCAGTATTAGACTGGATCTTTCACTAACAGGAATGATGCCAGCGTGTACACCTATCTCGAACGATATCAAATCCGTCATCTTTGGCCGCTATATGCCAGGCCAGGAAGGAAAGAAAGAGAGCATGCAAGCAGATCTCTGCTCTGAAACAGTCGGTTGTGTACATTTTGTAACAGCCAGGTTTGAAGTGGGCACACGTAACTGCGTTGCTTGGATTGCCATCGCAGAGATTAAGCCTGCTTATGACTAATGTAAGCATCTACTTTAGCGTAAGGCGCAGCTGGGCTAAGATCCCAAGCTTCACAAAGTTTATCAGCTCACCTTTTGCATGTGAGATTACGCCATCACCTGCATGCCCAACTTCCAGCAGCCAAACTCCAGTCGATGCCCCTAACAGGGATCGGCGTTTTGCCCAGCAGTGATGTGCGTCGATAAGCGAAGGAGGGAGGGTAAGCTTCCAAGAAGAATGCTCCGCGCTGCACTTCGCCAAGTCTGAGTGAAGTCAAAAGTCTGATCACCCTCCCTATTGGCGCATAACGCATAAGGGGTGCTGCCCACATACGAACTTTGCTAGCCTTGCCGTGCAGCCCGTAGCTGCTTTCTTCGCGCTTACAGAAGTTATCGCACCATTTTGTACCGTCATGATTGCATATTTGTTATTTTCCAAGCAAATACTGTATAGCGCCTACATGTAAATACTACATATATGCAACGCTAAACCTTCTTTTATTGGCGGTACCAGCCTATCACTTCACATGTCCAGCATGCTTGTATGACTCACCTGATGGCAGTCAGCAGTCATTCCTCACAGGAGGTATGGTCCCTGCCAACCCAAAACCTCGCTACCGTAGTTCGAAAGCGAGCTGCAGTGTTCGACATGGATGGAATCGTCCACCACTTGGTAAGAAAAAATTGGACAGTGTTTTGATGACGTAAAGCCTGGCCGGCTCCACCTGATCGTCATCATTCACTCACTTTGCAGCACATACCCGGGCACCGTAACTAGTTATAGTGACCCTTTTTCGTTATAACCGTAACCATCACATACCGGGTAAGTGAGTCGCGCACCCCACCAAGCTTCTTGACTTTGCACAAGAATAACTTAACACTATAACTAGCTATTATAGCATAGAATAGCTTGAATTAATCCTCTACTCCTATAGTACGTTTCCTACACGTGCGCGTATTATGCCCTGCCTCCGCACAAATTTTATAGTGCCTTGTGCCTCGTCCCCCTACACGTGTGCGGTCCCTCGCCTTACGTCCACTAGGTATAGCTAAGCTATTCCTCTAGTATATATAGGTCTATTATTGTTATGGTTATACCAAACAGGTTTACTTCGTACCACAAAAGATGGGGATCCCGGGAGACCTACCTTAGTTACATAGACGAAAAGGAGATTAAATAGTTAAATAGGATATACGAGGACTCTAAGGACTATAACCTTAACACGTAATTTAGGTTATATAATAGAATTTATAATTTATATAGTTATTTAATAAATCTATAAATCTATAAATTTACTTTAGGAGCTTAAATATATAAATACGTAGAAAGTCTTTACTAGAAAGATATTATTAATCTATAATTTAGATCTCCTATATCTTATAACTATTATTAAAGCCTACTATATAATACTTCCTATAGCCACTCCTTAGTATCTAATTAATATTTATACTTATATAACCTAATACTATTTTTTACCCTCTTATTTCTTACTATACCTTCTTTAAGGCTATCTCTGTAAGGTCCCGTGACCGCCTACGGCCCACGGCGCCTTACTAAGGCCACGGCCACCCCACCGGGGCCTATTATAGCTAATAGTGGCCCATTATGCTATATGGCCTTACCCCGCATTTAAAAGGAGATAAATAACAGGGTCGCTGCGAAGTCGTTCAGCAGCGATTCGTCTATCCTTTTGCAATAGAATCACCCTTTTGAGCGGTTATCATATCCTTTGTTGTAGTGCCTCCCGTGATCTTTACATAGTATACCTACTATTAGCGAAAGATAGTGTAAATCTAAACCTAAAGGATAGTTAATATAGTTAGACGCCGCTATTATAGGTAGCCTATAGAGGGTATAAGGCCGTGGTTCAGCTGCTGCTCGAGACGGGCAAGGCCGAGATCGACGCGAAGGACATCTACGGTCGGACGCCGCTCTCGCGGGCAGCTTATGGAGGGCACGAGGCCGTGGTTAAGCTGCTGCAATCAAGCCCACCACCAGCTCCCTGGTGGAGTAGCTCGAGTTGGTTAGCAGCTTAGTAAGCCGCTCCGCTGAAGGCTTTCGGTTGGACCAGCTAGGCCCTCTAGAGGCTTCTGATTGGCCCTGCTTAGCTGGCTCGAGGCAGCTTTTTAAGGCTACCGTCCAGTCACGTGCCGTACAGTATGTATAACTATCCCCGGACCCTTCGGCTCACTGTTATGGTTATACCAAACAGGTTCACATCGTATCCCTGGAAAGGAGGACCACGGGACGCTCCTCGGAGCCACCTGGACGAATGGGCGATTGAATGGCTCAACAGGGTTTACGAGGATCACAACCTCGACATATGAATGGTGTCACGTGACGGGTTCGTGTGCCAAGCATCACGAATCCGACGAATCCACCTCAGGAGCTTGAATATATATGAACAAGGAGATAGTCTTGGTTAGAGAGACATTGTTAATCTAACGATTTAGCTCTCCTGTATCTTGTTCTATCAAAGTCTACTGCGTAACGCCCCTCATAGCTACCGCACCAGTATCTAGTTAATGTTCACCTGTTATGGTTATACTAAACAGATTCACCTCGTACCACAGGAGGAGTCCGCCAAGGGACTTAGACGAATGGGAGATGGAGTGGCTCAGCAGGATCTTCCATGACCCAGAGGATCACAACCTGGACGCGTGAGGGGAGTCACGTGATAAGATAGAATCCACGATAAAAACTCGAATATATACAGCCCTCCCGCATCTTGTTTATTTAAAGCCTACTACGTGACGCTTTCCAAAGCGATACAACATCAGCACTCGATTGACGTTCACCATCACGTGACTGAATCACCTCTTCCCGTTCCCCTCATTATGTACTCACCACACCCCTCCGAGGTCGCCCCCAAGCAGCCCCGCTACACGCCCCCTCAATTGGTACCTCTCACCAGAAGGATCACTAGTCCCGGCTAGTGCGAAACAGCCACATAATCATGACAGTGTACATGTGCACATGTGTGCATCTGTAAACACCCCGCAATTTAGTGGCTGCCATATCCTGTGGCGGCGCCCCGCAGCCTTGCGATCCCAACTCAGCCTTGGCCGTGCCTCACAGTCAACCAACTCCTCTTTTATCGGTACAGTACAGAGTACGTATTCGCCAAAGTTAAGCTCCGCCAGCACATCGGCACCCAGGATAGGCTGACGCAGCAACAACAAATTCCTCCACTCCCCATGCTCCCTCCGCTGTCATCCACGGATAGCTTCGCCGACCAGCCAGCCTCGCCTCGCCTCGCCTCGCCTGCCTCGCATGTTCTGAAATCGCGCCCACAGTTCATTCTCATCGCACCCAAGCGACGCGACCACAACCACGCAGTTTATGAAGGATCAGTAGCAGCAACGACGGAACGGAGGGTATGCCTAGAGGCAACTAGAGCGCGAATGGGTAAGAGGGTGATAAAGATGATGAATTATACGATAATGGTAGTCTCGCAATGTGTCAGCGGGTAGAGGAGTGGCGGTAGCGGAATGACCTGGGCGCGGGAAGCGGCGCCGATAGAGAGCCAGCCTTGCATGCAGCGCAGAGGCAGGTTGTGATTCTAGTGGAGGAAGAGCAGAGCAAAGCAGAGCAGAAGAAAGAAAGGACAGTGTGTGTGTTAGGCCTTGCAATGCGCTGTTAACAATGTTCGTTCCTGGTGCGGCCATGGCACAGATCTGTACAGAAGACCCGTTTGGTTTGAAGACCGTTGGCTGGTGAACAGAACACGCTAGTCCTCATTTAGTAAGGTGACGGAGACCCGTCCCGAAACGCAGTGTAATTTTTGTTGCCCACAACTTTTATTGAAGAAAGCCGCTGCTTCTGCTCTCAACCCGCAAAAAGAGCGAGAGCTCAATGTGGACAAGCGTATGGTTCAAGATACGGTTTTGGGAAATTTATAATTTATTTCAGGGGTAGGCGCACAACCGGGGGCCGCTTTCAATCGACCTCCCTAGCCCCGCGGCCACTCAGAAATTTGCGGAGTAACGTACGACAGTACACACAGTACATCGGTAGAGTACAATGGCTTATCCAGAACGCCTTCGCCTTCGCCCGTTGATCTTGGCCTGTTCACAGGAGCAGCTTCTCAACCCGGGAATCCGGGATCAGGTCCGGTCCAATACTTCTAGAAGCGTTGGTGGCTTGAGCCGCACACAGTATCCACCCAATCAAATGTGTCGCCCTGGATCTAAACAAGCAAAACATTAGCCTAATTACGATCACATTCTACCCCGTCCTTTGCGATCTCCTGCTGTGCGGCCCGCAAATATGGACTCGCATCGATACACGGACTAGCATATAAGGACTCAAGCGTTCCCCAGTATTTACTCCACCTCCGCCTTGCAATCGTCGTCGGCCGCTGGAACAGCAAACAGTCGGTCCAATCCTACCCGCAATGAGTCCCCATTTCAAGCGTCCCAACCAGGCCAATGTGGTCGAGGCACAGGAAGCGGCGCCTGAGCTTCCACCCGTGTCATGGTCCAAATCGCCCAACATGCGCAAGCTCTACTTTTACTGCATCATTCTTTGCGTCTGCTCGGCCACCACCGGTTACGATGGGTGAGTTCTGCGTCGTCCTGCAAACAGACAACGCCCAATGACTGACTGTGCAAAAGATCTCTCATGAACACCTCTCAGATCCTTAAATCCTGGCAGGTGACCATGGGTCACCCTTCCGAGGACACTTTGGGCCGTCTCAGCGCCATGTACTCGATCGGTTGCATCGTTTCTCTCCCCGTTGTACCTTGGCTCAGCGATAGGTTTGGCCGCAAAACCCCCATCACTATTGGTTGCGTCATCATGGTCATTGCCGCCGCCGTTCAGGCCGCCTCTATGAGCCGCCCACAATATGAGGGCGCCCGTTTCTTCATGGGTTTCGGCAACTCCATGGCTCAACTCTCCTGCCCTATGCTTATCACCGAAATCGCGCATCCTCAGCATCGTGCCAGGATCACCACCGTCTACAATTGCTTGTGGAATCTTGGTGCCCTGATCTGTGGTTGGCTGGCTTTTGGCACACAGCACATTACCAACACCTGGTCCTGGAGAATCCCGACCCTCATCCAAGGTGTCTTCTCCGTCATCCAGCTCACATTCATCTGGTGGATTCCTGAGTAAGTTCTTCTCATATTTGCCAAATGTCTCTCGCAATTGTCTAACCTTGACTCAGGTCCCCGCGTTGGCTGCTGTCCAAGGACAGGAACGACGAGGCGCTCAGCATGCTCGCACACTACCACGCCGACGGCAACGATAGCGACGCCACTGTCATGTTCGAGTATGCTGAAATGAAGGAGACGATCCGCATGGAGTTCTTGCACCAGAAGACCTCCTCATACTTGGACTTCATCAAGACCAAGGGCAACCGCAAGCGGCTAATGATCATCGTCTCACTCGGCCTCTTCTCCCAGTGGTCTGGCAATGCCCTCATCAGCTACTACGCTGCTATCATCTACAAAGGCGCCGGTATCACTAGCCAGACTGACCAGCTGGGTTTGGACGCTGGAAACAAGGTCCTCTCTCTGTTCATTTCCATCTCATGCGCTTTGTTGGTCGACCGTGTGGGTAGACGCCCGCTTTTCCTCGCTGCGTAAGTGTGCACATTCGCTCCATTCAACAAATTGACTCACTCGTAATAGCACCTCCGGTATGCTTCTCTTCTTGGTTTGCGCCACTATCACTGGCCAGCAATACGCCCTGAAAGATGTCATTGGCATTGGCTACGCCAATATTGTCTTTGTCTGGCTGCACGGTGTCGCCTACGCTCTGGCCTGGTCTGGCCTCCTGGTTGCCTACACCGTTGAGATTCTGCCCTACAAGCTCCGCGCCAAGGGTGTGTTCATCATGAATCTTTCCGTTCAAGTCGCCCTCACGATCAACAACTACGTGAACCCCATCCCCATTTCCGAGGGTGGCGGCTGGTACGGCGAGAATTGGAAGCTGTTTGCCTGCTATGCCGGCTGGGTTCTTCTCGAATTGGTCTGGGTTTACTACTTCTACGTCGAGACTCGGTATGTCGCTTTTCGTCCTCGCCAGTTTGAATCGAAGCTAACTTTTCCTCTAGTGGCCCCACTCTCGAAGAGATTGCCCGTATCTTTGACGGCGAGGACGCAGAGGTTGCTGACATTGACATCAGTGGCAAGGGCTTGGACAACCGCACTGGCAGCATCAAGGAGGCTCATGTGCAAGTGGAGAAGGCATAGGCGAGTCCGCCACTATTCGTCAACCACGGCACTGTACGCCTTTGTACGTCATCGCCATATGCTTGTGTAGTAGGAGATCAACGTGTAGTGTGAACAGCTCACAATCAAGACATATCTTCCTGATTATATATTGCTATCAAGTATCTCTTGGACTTTGTGTTACAAAATAAGCGTTATCTACGATTCCAAGACTCTAGATAAAAAACCTCAGATACTTCACTCGACTCTGGATCGTACAGGAGGTTCTGCTAAATGTAAACATCGAAGTCCGGACCCGTGGTAACGCCCAACTTGGTTTCGGCACGTTTGGTTCCAGGGAGATGCTTTTCGAGGCCGAAACTTAGACAGCTTGGAGAATACGCTTGACCTCCTCGCCAGATATTACGAGACCAAAGGTAATCGCCATGTCATCATGTTGAACGCAAAGCGTCTCTTTAGTATATTATGGCATTTAGTAAACTTTCTATGTTACGCAACCCACTGCGGTAAACCACAGTGGCGTCAAAGCAAATCTATCGTGGCCTGCATCCAGAATGAGCTCTATCGTCGTAGCGGAGACTTGGAAAGTGCTGAACGCTCGCAACTGTGCCGTCGGACAACTTCAATGCCATGAATTCCGTCGCTGTAGTCGCGCAGGTTGTCGTGTAAGAGAGCGCGTCTATGGCGTGTAGAGGACATTTTGTGCCACTTTAGAAACACCCTGCAACGGCTAGCACAAAGGGTCTATAAGTTACACCGTAGTGCAGTCAGTGCCTTCTCGTAGGACGACACAGTAATTTCTGTTACAGCTGCCTCTACTGACCGCCTTGTAATATCAGGCTAAGTAGCGGTTAAGCCCCGTGATTAACCTAGCGGCTAGGATCGAGCTGGCGGTCAGCCACAAACTCACTAACTACCACCGAGCCAGCTCGGCCTGCTGACTACAGTATTGATTACGTCTAATACGAAAGTAGCGCTGCCCACTAGCTCGGGAACCCGTAGCCGAGGTTAGAAGTACTCGTTGAGATTGCCAAGCTGCATGAAATCTCGTCGGACAACGCCCCACAAAGCTTATACGATCTTATGCACAAGCTGCAGTTCCGTATATGTGGTAACACTAACCTATGGCTATCACGATCACTGAGAGCTCTATAGAAGTGCAAGGATGGGTCTCTTAGTAAATAATGTGACAGCACTGTAATGCTAATGTAATTTTCACTTTTGCGATGTCGCAAGCAACTGCAAATAGGCAAATAATAGAACCTATTGATACAAACCACTATTTACGTATGTGTAAGAGCTGCATATCACTTTATAGACAAAGTACTGTTAGTTTGGCTCGCTACACAGGGCGGCTCGTGTCGCAGGGATAGACGTCTACCCTCGCAGCAAGTGCCAACTTATATGTAGGGTATACCGTCCGTGAGTGCCAGCTCGGCTCCCTGGAGTATTTTTTTTTGGTATCCTGCTTTGTTCCTCGCCGCTTTTCTTTCCATTTCTTGTAACAAGGCCTCGCCATTGCCCCATGTGTACGATAAGATTGCGTACCTTGGAATGGATACGTCTTCGAACACCTTAAAGAGGAGAGTTTTGGAATCAAGAAGACGCATACCGAGGAGGCAAAGGGATAAAGAAACAAGAACACTTCCAGGTGGATTCGAGCCCACGTCATTTGGGTTGGAGATTAGGCAACAACCGCTGACGCTCAGCTACCGGTGATGATTTAGGGGCTTGGCAAACAATAGATGCTCTTGTTGGATATCGAGCCACATGGAACATCTGCACCAATGGGGTGCTCTGGCAGGCGTAAAGTGTTGTGTTTTGGCGATGATAATGAAGAGAGGCGTTGACTGTTGTCACTTGTGCTCTCCCCGTTGACAAGCGCACATCGGGGGCGGGTTCAAAACTAAACCCGCACGCTATTGGCCAGAGGGCTTAGACTATTCATGCATTCAGTCTATTCTTCACCAGACAATTGATGGCTTAGATACCCTACAGTAATAGTATTTTGTTTGATCCAGTCTGCACATTTTATCGAAGTGAGCTTCAGACCATTTAGAAGAATCCAGTGCGATAGGATTCTTTTTTTTGTGGAATTGTTACATGCCAATTGGCGGTTCTGTCTGGCTAGCCATGAGTTCCATTTTTGTTCCTGTATCGGGTCTCATTCCGGGCACTTGGTCGGGTCCGGTTATAATCTCATCCAGTCGTTGCTAGAAGCTATAACGTTCCAAACAAGCGAGTGGCCACGTGTAACGGGCTACTTAGAGATAGCCTCGAAAGGGGTATGGTGAGAGATGAGGGGGCAGGAAGCGGTAGGTGGGTCACGTGGATGTGAACGTTAATCGGATACTGGGGAGTAGCTACAAGGGGCGTCACGCAGTAGGCTTTAATAGAACAAGATGCAGGGGGACTAAATCGTAGGTTAACAATGTCTTCCTAACGAAGACTTTCTACGTATTTATATATTCAGGCTCCTAAGGTGGATCCATAGATTCGTGAATTCGTTAGAGAAATACACAAATCGCGAATCCCGTTACGTATCCTTTAAGTCACGTGCCCAGGTTATGGTCCCCGGGGTTCTCATATATCCTACTAAGCCACTCGATCTCCCATTCATCCATGTGACTGAGATGGGCCTCCCGGGACCCCCGTCCCCTATGATACGAAGCAAACCGGTTTGGTATAACCATAGCAATTCTGCTGAGCCACTCGTTCTCCTATTCGTCTAGGTCTCTTGGCGAGCTCCCCCTCCTGTGTCGCGGGGTGAACCTGTTTGGTATAACTATAACATGTAGTTAATATTTAGGCTTATACTAAAAATTATCTAGCTATATAAACTAGACGTTACCTATGGTAAGTTAGATAGGAAACTAGAGATAAATCCTTTTAGTAGTATCTTAAGGATTGTAAAATGTGTTAAGACTGAAAGGTCTCAGGGTTGATTTTCGCGGAGTACTCTGTACAAGAGGTGATGTTGGCACAAAGAGTATAGTAGTAACTAGGATATTATTCAGAGTAACTTAGGTTAAACACAATGTCTAAAGGATATCGCAAGAGTCTATATACAACGAGTCTTATAGGAATTCTATACGGCCCCCTATAGGAGTCCTATGGGATGTCCTATAGTCCTAAGCGTGGCTTTGCGAAGCGTTGTGGGATCGTGGGATTACGTAACCTTGTCCAATGATGTAATCCCGTTAGCCCCTTAGCGGGGTATTATATAGGCTTCGCCGTGCACTGACAACCTGTCGTACTTAACTACACGCCCTGCCCCTTCTGAATGTGAGTTCCTAACAAAAGGAAGCTAGTTACTAACTAACTAAGGTTTAAAAGGGTAAGGTTATATATACTCTTATTATATTAAGTTATTTACTAACTTTAAGCTAGCGTGCATATCGTAACGTTCTCTACTCGACACTTAATCCAACTCCTAAACGTCGCCTTACTACCCACCAAGTTCTTTCGTCTAAGTGGTTCAAAAATATCAAAGTTTGCAATCCAGGCAGCGAAAGACTCTAAGCTTACACAAGAAGTGACGCAGGGAACCTAGTGCTCATACCAGGAACTACGAAGGTGATCTTCTGTCTTGCACTAATGCATGCTGGCTTTGTCCCGGCGCTCCTCGTGGTTTTGATCTGGAGGCGTGTACCATGAAAAATACCTCCCTTCGCCTCTCTATGATGGAAGCTGACAAGTAGATCCGCAGTCTTCCCGGTGCAGCTGGCATGTATGGGCTCTCACTTGGCGTCCAACATATGAATGAAATTCTTCCAGCGCCAGTATACGCCCTCCTCTCTGGTCTTAACGCCTCCACTGTCGGTATTATTGCGCTAGCAGCCGTACAGTTAGCGGAGAAAGCCATCAGAGACAGGCTTACGCGTATTCATCAGACAAGGATGCTGACCCCGAGAGTCTGCAACTGGAACAAGAAACAGAGAAGAAGACCTTGGTGATTAAGGGACTAGGATGGTTGGACCGCTTCCTTGCGGTGTGGATCCTTCCTCATCGAACGTCTCCTTCGATCAAAAAATATTTCGTAGAAGGTCAGGCCAAAGCCGGTATACAAATGACGTTTCCTTTGCGTCCTCCATAACTTCCTTGCAGTATCACATTTGAAGTTGAAGGTAACATGATCGGAGAAATTGCATCGGCTCTGTTTGGCGTTGTTGTGAAATCTGAAGAGGAAATGAGGAACGTGTATTATCCTGGTGGAGCTGAGGTGTTCGCTCATGAAGGACGCTTTAAGTTGCGGAATGGCAAAAGAGAAGCTATGGCCGGGTTCCGCTATGTAGGGGGGATAGGACACTATTTACACAAGTCAAGCCAATCAAGCTTTAAGAATCTGGCTTGAATGTTGGCATGCCACTATTAATAATAATAAGCTTCTACCTCAACAGTTTCCAGCATTATACCCAGACGGTCCGGAAAGTGCCGTTCCTGATAGCCGGGAGCTCGGCATCGAATCTCGGTAGTGATTAAATCTTGTGATCCAAGACGGAGCGACAGACGGGACTTACCAAACTTAGTTTTACCACAGATAAATAAGTCACTTCCGCGTCGTTCCCAGGGACCCCTTTGACACACACCAGTCGCCTTGGAAGCTTGCACGTCCCACGCAGCAATTCCACACGTCGAAACCAAATCTCTTAACTACGCTTTCTATAAATTTATCCAACCATGACGGACATCGAGTCAATCCCTGAACGCTGGACAGTTGCTTGGTCTACGAAGGACGCGTCGGGTTTTGCAACCCTTTTTGCGCCGGATGCAGGGTACACCGATCACGCCTTCCAGCTCAAAACAACTCACCTACAGCAACATCATAGGATTTGGCACCGGGCCAATCCCGATTTCAAGGTTTGGGTCGATCCTTCCATGCCGGTTTGGTGGGCCAATCTAGACAAGGAGGGAGGGAACGGAAGTGTCTGCTTTCGAACCATTCAAACCGGGACATTTACCGGTGACCTACCGACTCGCAACGCGACCGGGAAGGCGTGGCGCTTCTCGGCAATGGTCCAGATGACTATTAAGAACGGCCTAATCGTGTCGTTAGACGAATTTTACAGGGACGAATTTGATAGCGGCATCGGTGTGGAGAATTACCTGCAGGTGGACAATGGGCGAGAATTCATAAATAAGGGGCGGCCAGAGCAGGGATAAAGCTAAACAGTGAAACATATGAAGGGGCTTATCTCCAAAAAGTAACAGCCCGGGAGCGCATAAAACGTGAAAGCTTTCCTGTTCTTGCAAACCGCGCCTTGCGGGTTGCGTCTCCTGTGCCTTGAGGAACGAAGAGACTTGAGAGGCTCTCAGTCCGTGAGCGAGAGAAAAAACACCCCACAAAACTCTGAAACAAAAAAGCAAAAATAAACCTGAAACTTCAGAGCTCCAACTCGGCATCGTGATATGTAACACTCCCACTCGATAGGCGTCTTCCTACGAGGATGCACTAGCGAATCTTTATCACGGAATGCTAGGCCCCATTAAAACCTATCAAAACCTTTAATAAGGAGAAAACATAGGAAAGGGTGCCCAGTTTAAGTCTTGTTTTCAGCAGATAACCAGCAAGGTTTACTCGATAGTAAGCCCTTGGTAGGATCCGAAAAGTAGATAACAAGGGTTGCGGGGATGACGCAATTATATGGAACCTCGAGCCCCACTCTAACCCACGGTCACGTGCAACCCATTAACCAAGCTAAGCGTGCGACCTACGTTCCTATACTATGGGCGTCAGATTTTAGGGTATTGTTGATGGACTTAAGAAGTAATTGATGGGGTTGACTTGATTGATTGTTCTCATCTCTAATGAGGTCTGGTCTTTTTGATCCCGTTGGCGTGTCACGTGCTGAGGTCCCTGCTCGATTGTACAGATCCGACCTCAAAGCACTTCGCTCTATCTGACAATGGGCTATAGTAATAAAGTTAACTATAGGCTCCCATTTATATATATACCGCACGATAGCCCTTATAGCTATCGTGTTTAACCTAAGTTACTCTACTAGTTACTGCTATACTCTCTATACCTATATCTTACCTATAGAGACAGTCAAACTTCTCTCACACAACTGGTTCTGGTTATAGCCGCCAACCTGAGCAGCCGCTGCTTTAACCCGAGTCGAGCGTGAGCGAACCCTGAGTTGAGGCTTAGCGGACTGAGCGGAGGCTGCGCAGCATGAGCAACCCCCTGTCTAGCGTGGACAGGGGGCAGTTTCGGACCTCCTTGAAGCCGGCTGTTCTTGCCCAATCGCGAATCCTTTGAGCAAGGGGACGAAAATCGACCACACCTCACGAAAAGTTCCCAGAAACTGCCACCATTCTTTGTGAACACGCAACTTCTCATCTGCATGGATGGTATTCTGGAAACTACAGAGTGAAAACATGCGATCACTGTAGACTGCATTTACTTTCATCGTTGGTGTTCAGTTCTCTCGTGGTTCTCCTACTAACGACTGGACAGTTCTGCACAAATCGTATCCTACGCTCTCTCGCGCCCGGCGCAACCGCGAAGCAGAAGGGCTCTGACGCCAAAGTGAATCCAATGATGCCGTTGGCCAAGAATTGAATCCCTCGGTCCTTACGAGTGACTCAAGGCGAGCCCCTTGATAGAAGACCGCCATCGGCCCACTCTATCTGCCACAACAGCTGAGCGACAGCCTCCGGCGGAGCGACGGCAGACTCCAGGCATGTAGTCGGCAAAGGATAGCGGTGGGTTAGCGAATCAAGGTTTTCTTCGGGCTGAGCGAGCGGTGGAGGATCCATATCAAGCAGAGAGCAATGGTTGCGATTGGAGAAGCGCTGGCCTTCGCGGACGAAGCTGAATTATGGCGGGACACTGTCAGCCTCGACGGGCCAGCGGGATGGTGCAGAGTGGAGTTGAGCTCCAGGTAAGAATAACTCAGGGATGTCCTTGCGCCGGCATGACCGACCTGGAGCCAGGTCATGTGGACCTAACCTGGACAGCACATATTTGGGCAGGGTTGGACACGTCCGGTATATGGAAGCTGACAGAGTGTGGTAAATTCATGCAGACGCAATCGACGGATAGCTATAGGACCGGATGCAACAAGCGGCACTCCTCCGGGCTGAGTGATCAGCGTAACGGATCTATTCTGAGTAGAGAGCAACGGTTGCGATTGGAGGCGTCGGCCTTTCACAAGAGGGTGGAGCTAAGCGATGGCGAGACAGTGCTGGCCTCAACCGGCTAGCAGAGCGGCGCAGAATTCATGCAAACATGGCTCAGCGATGGCGGTTGTGGCATCGGCGACAAACGCAACAGCAGGATTGGACAGCTTTGCTCTCTAGTGGTTGATTGAGTTGGGCGACTTCATGCGAGCGTTCCCAACGGAGCTACGGTACTCGACTGGATTGCTTGATGACGGCATTATTCAGACCCAGCAACGCCGTAGGATTCATACGAAATGAAGGACAACTAGGTGTGATTGGACGGAGCTGACCCTTCGAAGTTAAGAGGATGGAGCTAAGTCATGGTTTCAGTGGACTACAAGCAGATTGGGCGGCCTTCACGGACTGACCGAACGAACCAAAGTCACGTAGAGACCGTATGGTGAACGAAGGAGGCCGAATTGGACTGTGCGAGCCTGACATTCGCCTCATCGAATAATCAATGTCGGACACGAAGTTAACGGCGATGCATGAGCTCAGCTTGGATAACACTGCTTCCACGGTGCTGTCACGCGAAGACTTGAACTGCTGAGGCGATCAGGATTGGAGGGAACACCGTTTCTCGAACGTAAAGGGATTCGTGGTGTGGCAGATTACGCTAGGCAAGAGCATAGCGCGTGATGATCTGCCTTTGGGAATCCAAATGGATCTAGTGCTCCGAGAAAATACATCCATAACTGCTTGAGGGACCGGGGAGTCGGATAACAGAATTTCCGTGGGCATCAAAGTCAGGGTTGCCCGAGTTGGAATAGGATCGAGCTTTTTGAGAGACTGTAATACTAGCAATATAGTCTGTTTAGGAAATTATAAGTCGAAATATACGACATTCAAGAGCATAGCCAGAACAACCCCTGTAACAGGGTCGCAAAGTCGTGATGATTGTGTTACTATTTCAACCCTAATTTTATCAATGAGCTCTGAAGCCGCTGCGAACTCATGGTTTGAGGCTGAGGCTAAATGAGTCATCGTTGCCAAGCACCCCTCCACGCTATGCCTAAAAGGTGTTAGACATTCGGCCTTCCCACCACCCACTCGACCAAGTTCCACCTCCCGCATCCTTCCACTAGCTTCAAACGCGGCGGCAACATAAAGATATCTTTCTTCCCCCGCAACTGCCAATCGACATGGCCAGATATCGCGAAAAACTAGCTGCCCAGAAGGACAGGCGGCAACGGTCTGTACAAAAAGGTGCACCCTGCGCTGATTCCACAACCAAATGCCCGCCGCTGACTTGTCAGTAGGGAAACATCCTCAAGGTGTCAGCAAAGCAAAAGCGCAGAGACCTGTCCGTAGAAGCGCACGTCTGAACCCGGACTGTATCGAGCACACCAAGCGCCAACGTTCTCTCCCACCGATCAAGACTCTGTGCCGAGAAGTATGTCAATTTTGTCCCGCTCCGCTATGGATCAACTCAAGCTAAGCTTCTGCAGGGCCGGTTGACTGCTCCACAATCCATACATCGAAAGCGAATTCGTGAAGTCGAACATCCAGTCGACGACACCGCCCCCTTTCGAAAGCGACTACGGACATCTCCTACAGACTTCGCCGTTGAGACACAGACTGGCGAAGGAGAGTCGGTTTGCGGCAGCGAGACGCCACTCTATCCCATCGATTATTGGCGGAGGCAACAAACTTGGCCGAAGAAATACTTTGAGCCGGACAACACAATGAGTCATCTGCTTGCAAGGAGGAAGTCGACGCCTTCCCTTCGCCGCAAACGATCGGAGCCGGGCTCTCTCACAGCTAGCTCCACTACGCCTAGCGACCAAAAGCCGAGGGAGGAGAAGAGTGCACCATACCAAGATCCGCGTTATAGGACTCTGCTTGAAACCAAGGGCAGCTATATGGACAAATCCGAACTGGATATTACGGATGCAAGCAAGAGCCTCTGCAGAACCTTGCTCGAGAAGGAGCAGACTGTCCCGACAGATTCATTATTTCGTGACGATATATTCGATAGGGCCTGCCGAAAATTGCAAGACAAAAACGAAGCGAGAGTCATTCAAGATATTGCTCGACTGATCGTTCCTTCTGCGGAGACACTTGCTACATACGGTGCCAAGACCCTGGAGGTTCTAGTCGAAAGTGTCAACGAAGGCTGGAATAATTCCATCCCCCTCCTTGGACCTCGTCCGCAGCCCGACTATGCTGTGGGATTCAAGCGAACCGCGTTCACGGAAGATCAACTGTCCAAAATAAAGCCCATTTTGGGCGACATCATGGACATGTCCTTCTTCATGGCCACGTACTATATGTACTTCCCGTTCCTGACGTGCGAAGTAAAATGCGGTGCTGCAGCACTTGATGTCGCAGACCGGCAGAATGCTCACAGCATGACCCTTGCAGTCAGAGCGATCGTCGAGCTTTTCCGGCTCGTAAAGCGCGAACAAGAGCTCCACCGGCAAATCCTGGCCTTCTCGATCTCCCACGACCACCGGTCGGTGAGAATCTATGGCCATTACCCTGTGATCAAGGGAAGAGACACTGCCTTTTATCGTCACCCCATCCGCACCTTCGATTTCACAGAACTGGAAGGCAAAGAGAAGTGGTCGGCATATAAGTTCACCAAGAACGTCTATGATATATGGATGCCGAAGCACTTGGAGGGGATCCGCTCTGTCATTGATGAGCTCCCGTCTGATTTCGACTTTGAAGTCCCGCTGCTCCCAGAGGAATCTGGACTTTCGCAAGACTTGGAAAGTCATCATCTCTCGCGATCACTCACGGAGCCAGAATCTTTACCGGGGGAGCGTGGCAGCCAGTCGGCCATTGTTAACGCAGGAGATATCACCCCCGACACCTCGTTTACTGGACAAGGTGCATCAAAAAAGCTGAGAAGAGGTGCTGCGAAATAGCAAGTTATGATTGCGAAACAGTCTCAATCTATTTATTTGACCTTCAACTCCGCATGCAATCTGGTTGTGTATACCTAGCGGATGGGTACAGATAATTTGTCCTACAATCGAATCTATCTAATGAGGTACACGCCTGTAGAGCTCGATCCGTGTTTTGAAATGTTTGAGGGGATATTCGCCTCAGATTTTGGGCGACATTCCCTTTCAGGTATCGTCGCCTGCCCAAGGCTGCCCTTGCAGGCGGCCACCGAAAAGCGAATTAATGTCTCTCCACCAACGCTTTTCAACATCCCCTAGCAGAACCACGAACATCGTTCAACCACCACCAAATTGAGCCCCACCACCTGATAAAATCTGAGCCGGCTTAATAACATGCCTCAGATGGATCGCCGTCCACTGCCAGTCTCTAATACCAAAATTACAGCAATTTTGACTGTGTTTTCCGACATGCCGCCAGAAGCAACAGCGACGATGCACCCCTGCTCTATTCGCTCATATAAAATTTGCGTTGAGCTCGGGAGGGCCAAGTTACGCAGTAACTTGGCAGGGGGGGCGGGTACTGCTCATTTCCTTGCGCTATACCTAATCTAGGTCCCATAGTTCCGTAGCCGACCTAGCTATCCTACGTCCTGGACCGGGTCACGTGACCATAACCCTGCAGCTAGCTCACAGGCTTCTGTAAGCCTTGATTCCCCTTGTTGCTGTGCCG
>JAQGEP010000459.1:1587-21413 GCA_028476805.1 Acrocalymma vagum
TCCATATGACCGTAACTCCCCCAAAAAGTTACAAACAGCCACACACGCATACATGGTCTCACTTGTGTCTCTCTATGAGAGAGAATCAGCACGTCTAGCAGCTCCGAATAAACACCCCAATCGGGCTCGAATCATCATCCTGCACATAACTCAAAGTCCCATATCGAGCGCAAACAAGATAAGACACCTTCTGGCCCGCAGTACAGCTCTCAGAAAAGAATCGGATATCCTGGCCAGGTACCAAAGCACCATCGCCCTTCTTCGTGAACTCGCGGATGGAATCCCACTTGGTCGTTTCGTTGGCTGGGGTGCTCAACTTATACAGAGTCAGTAGTGGAGTCCTTCCGTTAGGGCTGTCGGCTGAGTAGGTAAAGGATAATGTCTTGAGATCTTCTTGTTTGGGGAAGAGGAAGACGGTTGAGCATGTTTGGTCTTTGAACTGCACACTGAGATCGAAATTAAAGATGCTGCAGATGCTAGGGGTGAATGTTCCACTCGGGCTGTCACCTAAAGCTTCGTGCGGGCGGGAGATGTCGACAGGAATGATCGATTGCGGGTATGCGTAAGTGCCCTTGAGGTCCGCTGGGCATGATGAGACAGGCGTTGGCGAAGGCAAAGACGATGGAGCGAACGAGCTCTCAGGAGAAGTGGAAGAAGCTTGGACAGGCGAGGAGGCTACCAAGCTCTCCGAAGATGACGAAGGAGCTGGGATATATGAGACTGAATTCGATGGGGTTTGGACCAGGGAAGTCGAATGAGAGCTCTGGGACGTCGGGAAGGGGATCAAATCAGATAATGCTGGGGAAGGGAATAAAGGGCTCTCAACCGAGGGAGAAGAAACGGAACTAGAGGAGAGCGAAGGAGTGATTTCAGTTGACGCAGAGGGAGCTGAGTGGGCAGAGGAAGAAAGAGGGCTTTCAGCAATTCGAGCAGCCGCAAAAGAAGCTTGGTCTGAGAAGACGGAAGACGAGGCCTTGGATGCCAGAGAAGAGATTACACCAGAGGAGGAGGATAGGCGAGAGAACGAAGAGACCAAAGCCTGAGGCGTGCTCGAATCGAATGAAGTAGCGGATGGGGGAGGGTAAAGTGAGGGGGAAACAGAAACCTCGGGTCGTCGAGAAACGGGTAGGCGGGAAGGACGTGGCATAAGAGTGGAAGGGCAAGGTTTCTTCGGCTTGCTCTTGCGACATTTTCCACTTCCCGACTTTGGAGGGCAAGGGTTGTGCGTCGGCTTAGCCTTGTGGCATTTTCCTTGCCCCGACTTATGGGCGCAAGGATTAGGTTTGTGCTTGCACTTGTGGCATTTGCTCTTGTCAGAACGATGAGGGCAGGGCCTTTTCGTTGGCGATGGCTCCGGCGCTGGCTCCGGCTCATCGAAAGGGAAACTCTGGATACCGAAGGATGACTCGGTATCAGCCTTCAGCGTGATCTGGACGCACTTTGGCTGTCCAAATTCAGCCTTGCTGTGCAAATCCCAGACACCGTAATCGTTGACAGGGCAGGCCCAGAACACAGGTGTGCCGTTAATCGTGAGCTTGCCATCGCTAGTGATAGCAAAGCCAGGAGTTCCTGCAAACATTGTGTTAGTCAGCTGATGATATTCCAGCAAGATGCCACTTGACACGAGACAGGCCGAATTGAACTTACCAGGAACTCCAGGGTCGCACTGAAATACGGTAGTCGGAGGAGTCAAGATACAGCCGCGGCCATACTTGTCCAAAATCCTACCATTTTGCAGAGTGTATTCGCCACGGGGCAGGCCGTCACCGATGCGGTTGGCGCCGTTTCCAAGCTGCCCGATAGGACCATGTGCTGAAGATGGGCCATAAGCCTCGAGTATGAAGGAAACGGCGGTATCACGAGGAGAGAGGGGATTTGGGGCAACGGCTGAGGCGGAGACAGCCGCGCCCATTGTTGCAGGAAGAACTGCAGCTCGCATTGTGAGTGGCACAGACACCTTAAAATGTCTATCTTGGAGTTGCAAAATTGTGATGTAGAAGGGTGAAAAGCGAATTACTCTTTTAAACCCGCCAACCTACCTATTCAGGGCGTTTTCTTGTTGAGGATGAAATTTTCTTCCTGCTTGGAGTACCGGTAGGCTCAATTTATTTTACTTGGGTGTGGATGTTTTTACACGCTGGAAATCCACAAAACGTATAATCCATTGCCCACTACCTTGGGTTGTCTTTTCCAATGGTTATATTGTTGGCGCGGCTCGAGGGTCTCGTTGGATAGTCGTGGACGTCCGTGGTTCACTCGTAAGGCGATCAGACCGCGTGTGGAGTTGTACGATTTGTACCTTGGGTAGAGAACCGAAGATAGACACAGCTCGTGCGCGTAATGCGCAAGAAGCTTGATACGAATCGTAAAATACTGCGGAGTTCAAATCGTCGACACAGACTGGTTGAAGTGCTCGGACTGTACGATAAGAATCAATAATCAAATGAAGGGACTAGTATGTTTGGTTAATTTGTCGAACTATTAATGATGATGACCATGCGAGGTGTTGTAGATAAATGTCAATGTAAAAAAAAAATCGTGCGCGCGGCGAGTATGGAATCGAGAAAAACTTAGACAATTACTACCAAGGAGAGGTGTATAAACAATTAAGGGAATCGGTGGAGGTGCATGATAGCTCGCAGGTCAGGATTTTGCGATGCGATTGCTCCATAATCTACGGATAAGAAGGCCGGTGGAGGTGAGCTGGAGTAGCCGCGGTAACGTGTGCGTGGTATGGAATGCATGCCACCCCAACAACCACGTTACGGATCCAGACTTCGGGAGCCAGAAACAGATCAGAGTTGCCAGAGGGCTCGGAGAATGTCCGTGAATGGGCACAATTTTCTCAACTCGGATATTGCCTTTGCGCAATCTGCGGCTCCTCACTGGGAAAATGTGGGCCAGTAATCGAGCTCTGCTTCGATGCATAGGCATTACTCTGTGGCACTCTTGCCACAGATATCTCTCTCTGCCTTCACTCTCCGTATCTTGATTCAATAATGAGAATACACCATAATTTGGCATCAGGAACGCTTCTGGCATCAACTGAGCCTGGTTATCAGATAAAACTTGTACCGTTGTATCATGATGAAATAGTTCCAAGAAATGTACGGCTAGGGGGCTTAGAACGCAAAGAGATGAGATCGAAGACTTCAGACTTGGAAAAGAGTTGTTCATTGTCCCAGAGGGAAGCGACGAATGGCTCTAGGTCAATTTCCATGGTTGGATAGACCCTCGCCACCACGGCCTGTGAGGCAAGGGCTTGCCTTGGACGACGGCTGTGATAGCTCGCCGGGGACGCGGATTGAGATTCTGTCGTCATGTTCTGCTTGAGGAAAAAGCAAGATCAAACGCTCAATCGGCAGGTTGCCAAAATTTGAAGCACTAAATGTGCAAGTATCACATTGAGTAAAGAAGAGAGGTCGATTTGCAGTTGTAGAGGCGCTCAGCTTCCTCTACACAGTTGTTCGAAGTCACTCGGGGCTTGAAGGGTACCAAATTAGCTTACAGCGAACTGTGCTTGTCGGTGGACAACCTTAGGCAAAGAAAATTCATTGGACTATTGCTGGTCAGCTGCAAAGCTTCAAATCCAGTTCTCCATATTTCCCGGAACGTAGGAGTCGTCCTGGCAACAGGTAGGTCAGTACGTCAGGACCGAGACCGTAGAATGGGATGGGCCAGGTTTGCTACTGGAGCGTTTTTTTTTAGAAGAAACTTCGGTGTGAAACTGTTCGTGTGCAACAATAGATTTCCATCTGATGATCTCTCGCCGCTCGTCTTGCAGTATCGGTTTCGTATCCTCGATTTCGGTTCGTATTGGGCATTATTTCAATACGGATAGTAGTTAGTCAATGTCTGCAGGTGGGTCGAGGTCAAATCGACCTCACTCATGCATTGCAAAGTAGAATTTCCGTGAAGGGAGTGGTGCAGACGCTGACCACGGACCGCAGATAGATGAACCTGCATGCTGCCGTACAAACAGCGAGATAATCTTGGTATTGGGATTTATTGCCTGTTGAAGAAGATCCAGCACTCTTTAGAGAGTAGGCAGCGAGGGTTTGAAGAAAAGTCGTGTTTTGACCTATGCACGTCTGACAGAATGGGGAATGGGCGGGAACGATTCCGCCAATGAGCGGAGAGTATTTGCGCACTTGTCGGGCGTTATTGTCTCAACGAGCATATTTTCTTTTTGGTCGTGATTTGCAAAACCGACATTTTCGAACAAGTGTGAGGAAGCTATGAAAAGCAAGGTTCGGACGGTGAGTCAAGGCCTACTGGATGCGTCCGATCCTGCAGCTGCCAACGCCACTCCCGTTAAAGAGCCGTTCGGATACTGGAGTGACAGCTCGCTTCTAGGCATTGGTAAATGGGCGAGACAGTCCGATAGGTGCTCGTGGGTGTGATTATGGCGGCGAGAGATGCATATGTTTCGGATGCGAGAATGCAGATTTATAATTGAAGGGTAGTGATAGCTGCAATTATCGTGCAGTAAGTTACACGGCGCTACAGTCTCGTGCTCGAAGGCAGGGCACAAACTGCGGGGAAGAGGGATGACCGAACAGATCCGCTACTGGGCTGATAGTCTAAAGTGGTCCACGATTGGCAATTGAAGGAGTAACAGGCTGTATAAGTGTGAATGGGGATAGGCAGGGCAGTGGAGTGGGGACAGTGCGAGTGGAGGGTAGAGCGAAAACCATGACGCTAGTCTAGATTAAGCTTAGACAAAATACCTATGTCTTGGCATTGATGCAGCTGTCAGGCCCCAGGAACAACACTGGTCCACTCCACGAATCCACCTCCACCACCGAGCCTTATCAACCAGCCATTGAAACCCTCATCCTTGTCGTGACTGAAGTGTTGCCAGAAGACAGCCAATTGTCGCCCGCTTAGCATTGTTAGAGGCCTCAGCAGATTCGAGCACACTGTGAGGCGAGCTGTCCAACCCAAGGCGGAGTGATATGCGCTACGCAATGTCTCGGAAGAAATTCCCCAATTCTCTCTGAGCCTTTACCTACCCGTTATTCATTGGGGCCCATCATACGCCACCCAACGAAGACGTTTGAACGGGGCCCAACGGTCCAAATTCCAAGGCCTTCAGGCCGTTTCATCACCTGCCAACGCCGCCATGAGCACTGCTTGACTGATTCACAAGTCATCGACTACTCTAAGCGTAATTGGAGACTTTCTTCTTACCCTTTGTATCACCAACGGGAACACCTCATCAGCAAACCCACACCGCGGGAACTCATCCAAACAGCCATTCGTTACACAATTCCTCGCTTCGAAAGTTTTGATACATCAACTCCCCTCCGCTTGGGGCCGGCCTTCCTTGTCTTTAGCAATGCCGTCTCACATGCGGCGCCTTCTGCGGTGGGGAAGTGAGGAAATCTGGCGTTGAAGCTACGAAATTCATTTTATATGCGTATCCAACTTAATCATCAGGAGGCCTTTGAAGTGACTCAGACTAGTATCCTTTTATTGCAAGCGAATATACTGGAATCGAAGGACCCTTCGGAGAATCCTCGTTCAGTGGTTGATCTCGGACATTCCTCATTTTCTTCCCTATGCCAAGAATTTGTTGATCTTATCATTCATCACTAGACCACACGGGCCAAGAGTGTAACGCCTCGCATATTGCGTTAGGTTCTTCGCTTTCTTACTCGCAGCTCGTGAAAAATATCGAAAAATCGATCCCGCAACGTACATGCAGGAGAATGCAAGATTTCCCGTGCAAATCGGGATTCATTTACTGGTGCCTTCATACAGCTTGGTTGTGCCAAGAAAACTTTGAGGTGATCACCTTGCTGAACCCGATTTTGTGCGAGGTTTACCACCCATCTCCTGTCTTCGTACTACCGAGAACATGTCATGTCGGTTTTATGGCCGGCGGTGGCGTCCATCGTGATGCTTTTCGAATCCCAAAGCCGAGAAGTGGAACATCCCCCGATGCTTCGTCTTTTCCATCTAGGGAGCTATCTGTGTCTTTTCACAGTATTTGAGATACTCTGGCGAGTTTCGTGGGTAAGCCTCTGTATGCCAGGCCGGCAACGACTAGCCGCAACCCCGGGATCGCTATTGGTAGGGGTGTAAGATCCTAGTACTGAATCTCGTAGGTACATCCTATCCAAATTTGGAGATTTCGTGGGGGTACCTCGACTATCCGTACCACCTTGAAAAATTTGAGAGGGTCTCTAGATCGGCTGCGGGGATAGGGCTGGTTACAGCCACTCAAAGTTTCAGTCTACGCCAAAGTGGTGCATGCACCCCTGTGATTCCATTAAGTATTTCCCTGCCTATTCCGAATACACTCAACGCTGCATGAGCAATAGATGTGATCAGTTGTTGACACAAAAAGCACAACTGGTGTCACTAGAATCATGGCCCGTTACTTGCAGATTGACAGCCAGAGCCGGTATCAGCAAATGAGCTGAAACTCTACATTTCTTTTTCAAGAACAAAAAAAATCTTCCAGTGAAGCCTACCCTACCTGCCGTTCACCGTACCCATTTCGATTCCGATGTCTGTCTTGAACCGGTTCAGCCATAATGCACTTATGGCAGGCATCCCCCAACCTTTAATCCGCCATGTAGCTCGCTTTCAGATTACAGACTGATTGACTTATACACAACTTGCGACTCACGATTCAAATATGCCCGGCGGTATCCATCCTCCCATCGAGGTCATGCTAGCATGGCCAAAGCCAAATTACGTGAATCCAACCACCAGACCAAACACCGTCCTTGTACTTGCTTGCATATGCGGCCCATTGACAACCTTCCTAGTGCTGGCAAGACTATGGGTAAGGGTGTACCATCAACAGAATGCTGGCTTAGATGACTGGATAATGGCAGTAGCATTTGTATAGATCTCTACTACTCTGATGGTTGCTTAAAGCTCACTATCGCAGCTCCCTCTTATTGCACTCACAGCCATTATCCCTCTCAGTAAGCACAACACCCCTTCAGTTTAGCTTTTACATCTGACGCACGCCAGCTACTGAGGTTTATTTCTTCAATCGACATGCATGGGACATCGAACCAAAGTATTATGTGATCCAACGAAAATACGTTCTCGTCATCGAAACTGTCTTCTGCGTTGCTACTGGTCTCATCAAAATTTCCATCTTACTCTTCTATAGAAGACTCTCCTCTCGTGCAGTCTCAGCCGCCTTTCGCTGGACTACCTGGGTAACTATTGGTTTCATCGCTGCATATTCCATTGCTTTCACCCTCGCGCCGATTTTTGGTTGTAGCCCCATGTCCGCCTTCTGGGACCAGCTCAACTATGTCAAGATTGCTCAAGGGTACAAATACAAGTGCTTCAACGAAGGCGCGGATGTCTTTGCCGCAGGCGTCATTTCTGCATTTCAGGATCTACTTACAGCCATTCTCCCTACATTTTTATACTGGAATCTGCAGATACCTCTTCGTCAAAAAATTGCCCTCTTCAGTATCTTTGCTATTGGTTATGGAGTTGTTGCTGTAGGTGCTTTACGCGCTTACTACGGTTACATTATATTTTTCAAGACCTACGATGTGACTTGGGCAACTTGGGAGAGCTTGCTCTGGTCACTAATAGAGTTGCATATTGGTGCTATTTGTGCCAACGCACCCGCAATGAAGGTCTTCTTCAGGCACTTCCTCCGAATCGAAAGGCTGTCTTCGAATAAATCTAGTTCACGATCGAAGAGCTCGAACAGTTCGCCGTCTTACCAAGCCAACTCTACCCCAACGTTCGAGAAATTCATCTTTTGGAAATCGATACATGGTCGCAGCAAAGATGGGTACCTCTCCGAGCCCTATTCTGAGGTTTCCATCGACAGTCTTGGTGTTGTGCGACTTCAAAGTGACATACACGCCACGCAGTCCTCAGGCTCCACTGTAGAGGCAAAACGCTCATCTGCCGACACGACTGATATTCTTTGCGGTCGATACTACGACGATATTGAAATGGGAAATTTTGATACAGAAACCAATACTCGCGATTCCAGCCTACAATCATCCTGGGAGGATGACGTGCAAGCATTGCCGCCTATTCCACTCTCGCAGAAACGAGCGGCTACCAACAATACTGCGCTCCGGCCGCCTCGACCCGCTCTTGCTGAGAAAACCCTCACTACATACCCGTTTTCCATGAAAAGCAAAATAAAACCTGGCCAAAGAACTTCATCCTGATCATCGGTCTCATTCAAAGTTTGAGTTTGACAGCCAAGGCGGTTCGGTCCGGTGCCGATGGGCCACGGTGCGCCCCGTCGCAGGCAACGTTACACAGGGAGCTGTGTCGGTTGCGCACTCATTGCTCAGAGTATCTTCACATTTAGTCTCGCTTGGGCGGACCAGAGGAGAATGCTCATATGGGCATTAGAGCAGTGACGATGCATGCATCCTCTCTGCTTCGGTAACACATGCGACTGGTACGAGAAGGAGCCGCTCTAGCTTGTTTAAGTTGTCAATGTGCAGAGATAACACTTCAAGAGCAAGAAGAAGAGATGCTAACTCAATACTGGAGCCATTGATTTCTCTACTATAACGAGGCCAAATCCCGGGCGTAACATAGCCTTGTATGGTGGACTCTGTCACGACTAAACAGCACTGAGCGCTGATTCGGGGTTTCCGCTTTCGTTATTTTTGTTCGGCATGAATGTAGCCATGACATTGTGTATGTATTATGATACCATCATTTCTAATGAACCTTATCTGTTATTCTTTTTGTGTTTGCAGGGCTTACACGGGATTCCGCTCCAATTCTTCCGATTGAGAGCTTTCCTCATAAACGATGTTGGGTTGGCTTAGATGCCTCCATATCTGGGAGGTTTTGCCTTGTTAACGGGCTTTTTAGTGTTGACAGCGCGAGCCTCGATGTTGACTACGGAAGCATCGTGGAATTCGCGGGTCTCAATAGCCAAGGCGGTACGGGCGCGAATGTTAGCAGCAGTGACACTTAGGTCATGCTCTGGAACAGGTGCTGGAAGAGCTCCACTAAGAAGTAGGGAGGTTGCAACAATCAGTTGCTTGATGTACACCATCTTGAAAGTGCTTAGATGAAGGTAAGAAACAAAGTAGAGAGCAGTGAATGACTGAATGGCTAGTATGTGCCTAACGAGTGACAATGAGTGAAAGTAAGAAGAAGATAAGAAGTGTTATTAAAAAACGAGTGTGGTAGGAAACCAGCCTACGATGAAGATGTTTGATGATGAAGGAATGGCAGTTGAACGGAGTGGACGGCAGCCTTTTATATCCGCAAGATCATGATTTATTTTCTCCCAAGGAGTTGCCAGGCTGTGCTCTGATTCCTCTGGGCAACAAGTTCACTGTGCCGTTGGACAAGTTGACTGTGCCGTTGGACAAGTTGACTGTACCGTTGAACAAGTTCACTGTGCCGTCGGACAAGTCCACTGTGCCGTCGGACAAGTTCACTGTGCCGTCGGAGAGGCTCTCCTTGCCAAGATCCACGCCGCCTGTCCTAATCAAAGTCCCCAAAGTTTAGTGGTAATCATAGCAATGATGAAACATCCTTTTATGTGGACCGAAGAGAGCATAGCGTTTGGGTGGATAACTTGCTTAGATAGGTAAGGGGGAGGTGCGGTTCGTCACCGTGCGTTAGCCCCCGTACACACGTCAGCGAGCGCCTAGGAACTCTGTGTCACTGCGTCGATCAACCTATAAAGAGAGGGTAGTCTGCAACAGCTGCGTCACTTGGAAAACTCATCTTGCACGTGCTAGTTACTCTATTATTTGGTATTTATTCTACCAATCCCGCGTGTACCCTCGCCGCACCATATTCTCCATTCTTATCTTTACCTCGGAGCGCCCTTGGCCTGCTGCCGACAGTATCCATCTATATAACCGAATCAGTTAACACAGCTAACATGGCTCTCTCTACTTTGCCGCTCGAGATACAGTGCCAGATAGCAGGTTGGGTCGAAACTGTGCATCGACCCAGCCTTTGCGCCTTCAGCCTGACAAGCAAGGCTTGCCACGCGGCTTCCACGCCTGTCATATTTCGAGACATTAATATTACAGTCGATCATCCCGAAGCGTTGCACCACAGAATAGACACAATTAACCAGGTTCTCTCTCGTACGGATTCCTCGCGTCACGTACGGCGCATCAACATTAAAGGAGCTCTACAACTCAGTGTCGCAGAGACAGACAAGGATAATCGAAAGCCATGGTGGGAGGACTACGGCCTTGATGAAATACTGGATGACGAGGAATGGATAGATTACTCCAGCCGCTATGTAGTCTATAACGAAGGGGTGATTGAACAGGCTTCCGACGAGGATCTAGCATGGGTCCCCGTAGCAAACCTGCTCTCGACGATACCCCATCTAGCAGACCTGATTTATGATTGCAAAAGTCAATTTCCACCATGTCTTCTCGAGACACTTCATAAGACTCATCCGCACTGCAGACTCCATCATCTCACATTCCGGTTCCGGACCTTGGCGCGGGGCGGGCCGTGTCCTTACGAGATGGCGCTTGCCACGTCCCCATCCCTATACAGGGTGAGAGTTGCCTGCGCTTCTCGAGACGCGGAGGGTGAAGATGATTTCAATCTAGAAGCCACAATGGAGCTTGCTGCCGGGCTTTCTCCCAAGCTTAAGGAGGTCGAGATTTCGAATCTCCAGTCTATACTATCCCACCGGTACGGGCGTCGGCGAGAAGCGTGGCGAGGTCTCCCCGGCTTCACCGGCAAAACACTTGGTTCCTTGACATCCCTCTCTATCACAGGACTCTCGGCCCTGAAATCGCCAACAATGCTACAGACCTGGGCCAAGCATACAGACTTTTCCCGTCTCCAACACCTTACGCTAGGGGGCAGTTATGAATGGAAGAAGAATGGAATGAATGCCGAGACAATGGCGTGGCTCGCTCAGAACCACTCTTTTCTGAACGCGAAGACACTCGACGTTTATATAAACCGTGACGATATGTATCTCGACAGCCCGCATTACAGTGAGCATGCGGTGTCTCTCTTCCAGGCCTTTAGACCTCTTGAAGAATTGTCTGTAAATGGACCACTTGACTCACAAATCTTAGAAGCCATTCTGTATAGACATGGACAGACACTAAAGAAGCTTAGTCTTTACCCATTCGAAGAGGTGTATCACAACATTTTAGGTGCTCGCGATGTCTGTGCAATCCCCCTAGAGTTCACTAAAGAACGTCTACTACAAATCCAAGCTTGGTGCCCGGCACTCGAGGCACTTGCCCTTCCGATTAATCGCGAAAAATCTAGCGTAGGAGAGGTAGAAATTTACAAATGCTTTAGCCAGATGAGAAGCTTGCGATCGCTCTTTCTAACCCTTAACTGCGCAAACTGGAGGCTCGGTCGAGACGACACCTACAATCCTAAATTCAATGAGCATGACGAGAAGGCCGTCTACCCTGATCAACCCTATCTTAAGAGAGGTCATCTGAAGGAAATCATGATCAACTGTGCAGTGGACGAGAAGCTGGCACGCTCCATCTGGGATACCATCAGTCAGAATAAGGATGGGAGACGGCTGGTGCGTCTCAAACTGTGGACTTCGGGCGGAAGGGAATACGGCGGTGGACTCTTCACGTCATGGGAGACCGACATTTTCAACAACATAAGTCGGTCATGGCTGATCGAGTCGCAACCTCGAAATCACGGAGAGGGCATCATCCTCAAAGAACTGGGGAGACAGGCAAGAGAGGCTCGTGATGAACGGACGAAAAAAAGGCGTGACACGGAGCCGAAGAAGATATTCGAGGAGATCTGGCCTCCTAAAGAGGGGACCGAGAGCTGGCATGATGACTGGTCAAGTCTCCCTCTTTCTGTGTAGGTTGTTTACAGATCTTATGCGACCAGCTTATCTAGGGAGAATATGAGTCAGTCGCGTGATCCACCTACGGTAACTCGCCTTCAAGTAGGTAGTTATCGCTGTGCATTAGACCGAATCTCGAAGTTGTACGATGACTGTGTCGAAAGATTGATTGATTGATTGATTGATTCCTACGCGCTTTCAGCCGCGATTTCTCCGCAGCTATGCCCGGTTAGGCGGGCTTGGCGGACAGCCGACGCGGCCCGGATCATTGCTGATCCGCTCCGCCCCACTTCATCCTGCAAAGCAGAACTATCTGTCCCTAGAGACCTGCCTTTTCTTCTTTAACTGCTTATCTAAATATGCTGCCTCGTTCGTCTAGATTAGGCTGGCAGATGGGTAGGGTTGGGTTGGGGTTGGGTTGGATTACATAAGACCCCAGCCCCAACCCAAAATTTTCGCGCTAGCATTGGGTATAGGTTGGGTCAGGGTCGCACGGACGCGAGGTTGGGGTTGGGTTGTGTTATGCGGGTGTAAGAACTGGACGTTCCCGGGTGTGTGTAGGTATCACAAGCAAGTAAGCGGTAGGCTATGAGAATATGGGTTGGAACCAATGCGTGTGTATTGTAAGACTGATAGACAGTGATAGGGGAAGATAGGATTTTAGCTGGAGGCTCATAGACAGGAAGATTGTATTGGGTATCTGTGTGTGTAGGAGAGACTAATCGCTGATGTGGTACTGCTGCCGCCGACGCCTACACTGATCGCTTTCCTGGAATGCAGCGATCGCGCGCCAGATCAACCTACGCCAGATATTTCAGACCCCAGCTTAGATTTTACATGCTTTTGCGAGCGTCTGTATCTGATATGCAGCGAGATGCCCTCTTTCATGCAAACCTTGACTCGTAGCTTGGTTGCTGCAGGTGCATCTGCATGTCCGCCCGTTGGTGTTCAGCGCCACAGGGTAGCTGTGGTGGGCTTGGCTTCGTATTGCGTCGGACCTTGTTCATTTGCGGGCGAACATATCCATATTAATAACACTTTATTGTCGAGGGATACATGGGTTCTGAGTGAGTGATCGTTGCTTGATGGGGTGGCGTTTCATGAGCACCCCACGGTGAGTGGTGTCTTTCTGGAGCGCATATGTAGGCGGTAATTAACAAAATACATCAGCATTTCGTATGGGAAAGCGAAATTCTGCTTCTTCATGCAGTACGAGGGTAGGTAGCGACCAAAATACGACTACTGAATCGTATACATATCCCTAATATCTAACATCTAACATTTAAGCTTAGAAGTCAATCTTGAACTAAGTCTCCAGCCCAAGAGTTCTCCTAATGCGGCAATTCGCATCCTTAATGGGCCTAGCCCCAGTGTGCTGCTTCAGCGCCACTGCAGCTGGTATGTTTCTCGTTGCTTTTGTCTGGCTTCTAGGTTGTTTTTTTTGTCTTAACTGCATCATCTAACAGCAAGGTATTCACCCCTCCCAGGCCAAACACTCATTAGCACAACCCCCACGTTCTCCACACCTACTTCCACATCCCCAATACCATCATTGTCCCCAACATCACGCCCATACCCACGTGGACCACCGCCCAAAGTCTTCCCCAGCTCCATCCGCGATATCCCCGACAAAGATTTTCGTTGCTGGACTTCCCATGTATCCTATTCAAGTGCCTCAGCATCGATATTCTACGCCGAGGATTCCGAGAAGTTAATCTTTACTTCTTTCCCTTTGGTCACGACGGTGTATGGAAATTACGTACAAGTGCTGCCGGAACCGGATACTACGCTTTGTGATGGCTTCCCGCGAGTTACGGGTCGACAAACGCCAACGGGGTATGCACCTTTGATGACGGAAACGATTAGTTCGACGTGGTATTCTACGTGGGTGAGTTTTGCAATTATCCCCGATACACTCGGAATGCGCGTGGTAATTGGGGGACTAGTATCCACCTACACCGACGTGTACGGCCGACAATTTCGGCAGCGTATGCAGCAAAATGCACGTCTCAATGACATCAATCGCCTCTCGAATCAAGAGCGCAGGCTTCTCAACAGACTTTCCGCTCGATGAGGGAGAAGGCATCACCGAAGTGCTCAAGCCGCCGTGCCAAACACTAGACACGTATCCGACAGGACCTACACCAGTAACTTGTAGCTTATGTGATAAGAAATTGACGTATAAAGTCTTGTATTGGCCGCCAGAACATACAACGGAGCAACCTTGCACATTGACGAACATTTCTCGACCGCTGATTACACCGGCACCAACAGTGTCTAATGATATACGAACGGCGAGATACGGCGATTTGACTTTGACGTCGCCAACAGTATACTACATTCTCGAAAACGCACAAATGGCCACCTTCGCCGGCATGACAGGTCGAAACCGGTACCAACACCCTATCTCACATCCTCCCCACTCGCTCCCCAAAACTTACCCTATATCTAAACCTCCCAGCCCTAGCTAACTAACACGATTCACACAGAACATCCGCTTACCTCCCCCTTGGCTCACCGTACCCCACACCCATCACTCTCTCCCAAAACCCCGATTCTACACCCCTCTCCTCCGCCACTTCCAGTTGCTCTAATCACGGCCGCGGCCCCTGCACCTGGCTCCTGCAGCCCTTTTCCCTGCAAGATCTTCTCACCGTGCCCGCGGACAAGTATTACAGTCGGATAGGCGGGTTCATGCCGATTTACCAGGGGTGGTATACGCCTCGGTATACGTTTCCGCAGGATATTTTGACGAAGGCGGGGGTGGAGACGCAGCAGTGGAGGGAGTGTGAGGTGTTGGAGAGGGGCGCGGTGGAGCCGAAGTATTTGGCGGTGCCGACGGAGAGGTATAGCTGGATTAATGAGGCGTGGACGTGGGAGGGGCCGGTGGAGACGGGGCGGCGTTGAGTTGAGTTGATTTGAGTTGGGGAGATGGAAAGGAGGGAAGGTTGGATTGGAGTAATTATGCTCAATGGGGTTCGGGTGGGGATAAAATCCTGGTATCTATTCATTCGTCTTGCGGGCTACTTTCCGTCACATATATAACCAAACTAACTAGCAGACTATTCTCTTCCTATCTCTCACTCTTTCGGGCGACAGAGAAATCCCTGATCCTCCCAAAATCCCAAATTGCAACTCTAAAGCTTTCAAATCATTTCACCGACAGACACCACACCCTTCGAAACGCAAAACATTAGAAAAAAAAACCATGAAACCATCATTTCCCATCGTCATACTTCGTCCTATCCCCCCTCCCATGCCACTGCTGGTCCCCAGCCTTCACACAAAGCGAAAACCCGCGCAAATTCGGCGCCCCCATCTCCACCAACCACTTCCCGCCATCCCTCCCAGGCCTCACCACCTCTTGTAAGGGAACATGATCAAACAGACAAATGTCCAACCTCGCGCAGCTCACCGTATGCCTTACACGAACGCTCTTAACCAGCCGCACAAAATCCAATTGAAACTTCCCATTGGAGCACCGCTTTACCAAATCATTCACAGCCCACATTTTCTGCGGTAGGTTCGTGATGCAGCATTGGATGTTTGGCGCCCGGCTGAGCAGGTTTAGCAGCAGGGTGATGTCGAGTTCGAAGCCGGTATATACATTGATGGCAATGTTGGCTTTGACGTGGGATAAGTCGACTGGGTTTTCCACTCTGAAGAAACATGAATTTAACAGTTTTGCTTCGGAAATCGCCTTTTCTAGGAGTGGGAAGAATGTCGAGATGTATTTGTTGGCAGTTGGGGGCCGGAGCGATGCGGTTGTGTGTTCGAGGTAGAGTGGCAGGTATTCCCGTCGCAGTTGGGTGCTAGTGTGCAGGAGGGCTCCGGTGGTTTGCAGGTCCTGGGTTGTTTGCGGCATGTAGTATGGGAGCGGGTGGTTGGTGGCGGGGAGGGCCGCGATGAGGTAGGTGTAGATGCGGTTGCGGAGTTCGCCAGGTAGCAGGAGGAGGCGGGAGGTTTGAGTGTGGGGGTCCATTTTGGGCGGGATGGTGATGGGAATGGGAATTATGACAGGCCTTTTGGGAAGGGACTACAGTATTTCTATCATCTTTGGGTTGTGGGGTGAAGAGATTTTTGTTGGTGATTGAGACTGAGAGTGAAAGTGCGAAGACGACGAAAGGTGATGCCTTTATTCGGTTAGCGCCATCAGGCAACCACCTCCAACTTCAGCTCGACACGATCAGAATGCCTACCTGTCAGCCGTTCATCTGAGGCTGAGCTTTTGGATGCTGTCTGCTCGATTCGAATATTTTAACTTGGACATATTTATCTTACATTGCGGGAACTTCAGTCGGTTTCTTCCCATGCTTGTAGATGCCTATCATGCCAGGTGCCTATATGCAGGATATTGCTGAGAGAAAAATATAGAGCCCGTATTAGCAATAGTGGTATGAATTCTGATTGAAAGTCCAAAGTTGCCAATGAATGAAGGTGAGAGCAAATCAGCCAACATCCTTATCCCAATAAGGCACCACATGCAAGCGGGAATACCAAGGGCGAATAGGTGCATGACTTTATCAATCACATTTCCCAGATACATATCTACTTGCTTGATTTCGCCTCTTCAAACAATCCAGGAATTCTACCGCTCACTATGTCTGCAGTTCAGCAAGACATCATCAAACTACTCTCCCCCAATACTTCACAATCACTGCTCCGTCGGCGCCAACGCCTCCCACTCCTTAACCCCTACACCCCCATACTGACTCCCACCCCCAGACGCAACAATCACCGCACGAATCGACGTAGTCTGGATCTGCGAAAACCTGACTTCAGCAGGAGAATTCGTCACCGCAACGGGATACGCATTCTGGTTGGCGACAGCAGTCCACGACCCGCCCGAAGTTAAATACTCGATGCGCCAGCTAGCAGGTGGTGGCACGCCGATATTTGATCCTGCGGGCTGGTCTGCGAAGAATACCATGCGCACGCCGTTGAGCGTGACGGTAGAGCTCCAGGTGTACACGAGGGTAGATTCCCTGGGGGATCGCTCGGCGGCGTACGAGCTCCAGTAGTCCGGGGGAAGTGGATTGGATGGGATTTTACCATCATGGACGGCTTCTATCCAGTATTGAATCGGGGTTGTATTCACGGAACTGGCTTTTGCTTTGGGGGCGATGTTGCGGGTTGGTGATGTAGCGGGAGGTGCCCGTTTTGTTTGGACAACTTTGTTTATGCGGGGCGGGGATTGCGAGTCGAAGGTTAGTTCATCAAAGGCTACGCTGCGGCGGAAGTGGCCGCCTTTGGTGGCGTCGGCGGTGTGGTAGACTAGGTACCATTTGTTTTTGTATTTAACTGCGCCGGGGTGAGAGGTTGTCGAGGACACGATGTCGAGGATTACGCCGCGGAATGTCCAGGGGCCGAGGGGGGAAGAGGCAGTTCCGTAGGCGATACATGCGTGGTAGGACGTTGGAGTGCATGGAGAATTAGGTCCGGCATTGTTGGCGGCGTACAACATGTAGTATGTGCTTCCTTGCTTCATGATCCATGGTGCTTCAAAGAAGCCGGTCAAGCTGTTGACGTTGACGACTGACCCGACTGTGGTCACCATGTCGCTGGCAAGTTGATATCCGCGCAGTGCGCCAAACGTGCCATAATAGACATAGACTTTACCATCATCGTCAACAAGAACAGTAGGGTCAATGTTCTGAATGTTGTTGCCCGGCGCTGGCACAGATTGAGACAGAATAGGACCCGATGGATGCGCATCGACAAAAGGTCCCAATGGCGTACTTGCAACCCCAACACCGATAGCAAACCGGTCTGAATTGGTGGATCTAGCCTCTGTCACCGGCGCGTAGAGATAAAACCTGCCATCCGTGCCTTTGACGATTTGCGCTGCATATGCCGTTCCCGCTGAGGCCCATTTAAACACATTCTGCGGTTGCGCGATTGCTGGGTATAATTTCCAGTCTCCTCCAGCAGGGGTCGCTGAGTCCGTTGCGAGAAGCTCCCATTCGCGGATATCGAAGTTGTTCTGGTTTTCGGGCGCTACGTCACGGCCAGCCAGAATATACAGCGTGTCGTTTACCACGAGCGGAGCTGGGTCCGCCGAGTAGTACGAGCCATCGGCGAGAATTGGGTTGCCGGTGGATTTAAATGAAATGGGCTCCGCGATGGCAATGTGTGCGCCGAAGAAGAGGAGCGCAGGTAGCAGGCGTACCATGGTGTTTGACGTGTATAAACAAACTAGATTCAAGTAGTATCCCGTAGCAGAAATCCTCTCATAACCAAAGGGAGATTATTTCTCCTCTCTAGGAGAGACATACGCGCTCTCTATATACTAGCAATTATATGAAGTATCGTCCTCGCACCCTACATAAAACATGTCTTTTCCGTCCGCAACTGTATAGTCTCCTCACCCCTTGCACGGAATCGAATTACCTGGAAAATTTCCCTGTGGAGTAAAGCCGATTCCAGCAATCGAATCCGTCGTCTTAAATCGTCTTCAGTACCCTTAGAAAGGAAATTGCAAGCCCCGGACATGAACGCCAAGTGGGATTAGATTGCCGTAATTAATCTATTTTAGCTCTTCCTAGAACCTAGTAGGCAAGCGAAACAAACGTTGCGAGGGCGAAACAAGCCAAAATCCCGCGAATGGGGGAGCGTGGTTTATAGACGGGGAAAATTACTAGTAATGTCATTGTGCGTCGAGAGTGTTTGATGGAGTAGGAACGACAGCTGCGGTATGCTTGAATTGGGGTGTCTTGTAATTGTCCCGTGACTGTCTTTGCAAAGTGCTATTGTTAGATTCTACACACTTGCAACTCTCGTCAAACATGACCATAATCACCTATCCTCCTTAACCCTTACTACCGCCTACGCCCTCCAAATCTCAACCTCCAACGGCATCTTCTCCCACGTCCAATAAATCTTCTGATCTGTCCAACTCCGCACCACTTTCCCACCACGACTCCTCACATCAAAACGAAACAACAACAACGCCAAAAGCAGTCGCATTTCCATCCGCGCCAAAGCCTGTCCTGGACAGTTCCGCGGGCCCAAAGAAAACGGATGGAAGGCTGAGAAATCGTTGTACGATAATGGAGAAGAGTCGTTGCCTTTGCTTCTTTGCTTGTCCTTTATGGTTTGTTCCGGGGACAAGAAGCGCATCGGCTCGAAGACATCGGGCTGCGAGAAATATCTCGCGGATTTGAATGTTGAGTAGCATGATATGGATACGGTGGTCTCTGGAGGGATGACGTGTCCGGCGATTGTTACGAGCGTGTTGGAGGGTACTTGACGACGGAGCATGTCTGGTATCGGAGGACATACTCGGAGCGTCTCGTCGATGACTGCGTTTAGATATGGTAATTTGGCGACGCTATTCGCATTGATGTCTGTCATTGACGTGAATGCTGAGCGGATTTCATGCGTCAACTTGTTTAGTTTCGATGCGTCTGCGAGGAGATAATGCAGCGCGCCTGAGAAAACGGTCGTCAGAGTTTCCGAGCCTCCAACGATGATCGCGAGGACATTTTGCTCGATTTCGCTGGGCGACAGCTTATTCTCGGGAGCGCAGGTAGCGTTGTAATTATTAATATGCTGGACTAGATCTGGATGCTCGAGCTTCGCGACTTTCATGCGGTCTTGAAGGCGCGCTTTGCCGTCTTGGAAAATGTTTTCGAGCATTTGAAATGCGGATTTGGGCGTTATTTTGAAGAGCAGTGCGTTTAGCCAGGGATAGTAGCTTATACTTGCACCGATGATGACGGCCTGGAAGTGCAACAGAACGCCCATGAAGGCGTGGCCCGTCCCGCTCTCCAGGCATCCGTACGACCTTGACCAAGAAAGTTCTCCAATGATGTCGAAAGTGGTGAAATTGAACCAGTTGACGAGATCTACAATAGCTGGTTCATCATCCAATTGCTTCTTGATAAGCGCATCGAATTGCGCCATGAGCATGTCTAGATACTTGCGAATCACAGGCTCGTACCGTATTACATCAGCGAACGCCCGGCCCCACCGAACGCCCACATTTCAAAATTACCCCCCTTCACGCCACCATTATTATCTCCACCAATAT